>JAJJMA010196211.1:0-23283 GCA_023529015.1 Papaver nudicaule | reverse complement strand
AAGCTTCAAGAAGCCGATGTGGTCATCTCTCACGTCTTGAACTTCCTTTCATCTCTGGAAAACTAATATAGTTTATTTTGATCATCAACCAAGCATAACAAGCCCTTCTTTGCAACTTATATTGGGCGTGTCTTTCAAATCTAGGGTAATTTGACTATTGATCAATTATTATCTAGCGCGTGAAAGAATCATTTAATTTCATCTTTATGCATTTTTTGGATTAACACTGCTTTAATATTTCAGATCTATCTATTCTCCTGAGTTATCTTCAAATAAGGTCTTCCGTTTATATCTCTCTTAATGGAATCTTTCTAACATTTAGCGGTGAAATCATTGAGTGTGAATGATGAAATTTCTTTTTTTGACTATGTAGGTCTGTATCTTTCGAAATGTTTCTTGTTGTAGGTTTATAGTTGATTAGTATGCTTTTTGTGTTTGTCGAGTGTGATTATTAGCATCTTTATGTGATCGTAAATGTTGTTATGAACTGTATTCTGTTTGATAATGTTTCAGTGAAAGTTTAGGTTAATTGAGGTACTTAGACTAGGACGTATCATATTTGTTTGTAAATATCAGCATGAAGGAGTTAATTAGTGCAATAATGTTGTGTTATGGTTTTTCTGTTGTTTGATTGTGATTGTATATGAAGTTTCTTAAGTAATTACAGCAATGCTTTGTGATTTTAATTCACTGTCAAATTGTAGATTAAAGTTAGGTGTTGGTGAATTATATTTTGTTTGTAGCGTTAGTGTATTAAGATTAAAGCAGTATTAGTTGACTAATTATGTCACGTTTGTGATATGTGTAACAGTATTCATTTGCTTGTAGGGTAACAACATTAGTGAACCAAAGAAATATATTGGTTTGGTATTTTATTCAAATTTTGTATGGACTGAATAGAGATTTTGAAATTAAACATGGGTGTATGGAAGAGTGGGAATGTTATGAACAAAGAATCAATTTCAAACATAGATGTACCTACTAGGAAACACAACTTAGTACAGTAATTATCTCAAGAATGGACAAACTCTTGTACATTATTGAAGGGAGAGGTAATGTATCCAATTCGATAGTGAAGGGAGAAAAGAAATTAGGGTGTCAACTGCAAATTGAATTTGCACAAACTTAATTCTCAGATGACACCTTAATTTTTTTTTCTCCCTTCTAGATAGCGGAACTAGAAACTCAGTTACTTACATTTCCCACCATTATTAAGAAAAAGGCCGTAATAAAACTCCATATGGTGTTTGATCATCTCGTACATGTAGACGTATTATTTGATCTTGTATATATGGTCAAGGTAAATTGTGTATGTTTGAAAGTTTAAGTTATTGCTATTTATAAATCTGTGTTAGTTTGTTCTTTTAGATATACAAACTATAGCCATATCATCAACGTGTATTTTATTGGTACAACAGAAAAATGGCATCTTACGATGTGGTTGAGGATGAAGATCTCGTTAAAGCGTATATAATGGAAAGATACGAGCATGAAATTGATCATTTACGCCTGGACAAGATTTCCTTCATGCAGAAATTCAAAATGAAGATTGATGAAGAAGAGCGGAATCTAGCTCTTGCTTTTTTCCAAAAAGGAATTCAAGATTTTCTAGATGATAATGATGATGAAACGGCTAAGATTTAGAGTGGTACGTTTCACAAGTTTGTATCGTTTAATAAAAATAAAAACGCTAGAAGCATCAGTGACATCAAAAATAGATTCGAAGCAATAGAAGGTATAATGCGAAAGTTTATGGGCTATTTGTTGGTGTTTAGCCGAACAAAACCCGGACTTACACAGAAACAACTTGTGAGTTTTCATTATGTTTTAACCTCTTTTTCTTTTCTTTTTTCAAATATATATGCATATATGTATGCTATTAAACTTATAAATCATTTGATTTCAACAAACTTATACTCGTTTGCAATACAAAAATCTGGAAGGAGAAGAGTTCTTGCACGAGAATTGTTACGAGTTTTTAAAGGAGGGAGTGGATAGATTTGATCCTTTTGAAGACAACGCATTACCGTTACGGGAGTCGGCGTTTTCAAATGTCAATTTTAGCAAGCTTATTGTCGAGGGAGATTCAGACTATCATTAAGGATGCAATCTTACTGTCGAGGGATAATCAAAACATCATTAAGGACATTAGATTTGATCTTAGTTGTTTTAGTAGTTGGTAATAAGCAGGCAATTTACTATGCTAGGTTTTATTTCGAACTTTAGTGTTACTAGGTTATGGCAATCTACTATGCTAGGTTTTATTTCAGCTTCTGTTTTGAATAACTTGAACTATGTTATTTCATTGCATTCTTAATAAATAATTTCCTATTAGGCAAGGCTACCACTACACCATATTCTGTGATCCGCAACTGAAATTCGCAACGGTTTTGCTGCAGTTGCGAATCGCAACATACCCAGAACCGTTGCGGATTTGATGCAACGGTAGAGCTTTAGTTGCGGATTAACGCAACGGCTTAGATTAGGTTTCAATTTCGCAACGGTTTGGTTTGACGTGTGTGGGTTGTGCGTGTGCTCATGACACTTTTAGTTATTTTTGTGCCCAAACCAGTTATGCCTAGAGTATTTTCCACCCTAGTTGTGAAGTGTGCGAAAATCGTGTGTGCTTAACCCTTAACCCTAGTTTCGATCTATCCTTTGCCATTTCATTTTCTTCTTCTTCTTCTTCTTCTTCTTCTTCTTCTTCTTCTTCTTCTTCTTCTTCCGCAGAGCTGCTTCTACTGCTAACCCTAATCTCCACCACCACCACCACCACCACCATAACTTATCTAACTCTTTGGCCTGTGTGCGGGATAACTTCCCCTTTCGCTTCATTATTTTCATTTTAGTTTTCATTTTCTCTGTCTGAAGAGCGAGCGATAGTTAGGGTTTTGTTTTTTCCCTTTCTCTGTTGATTTTGAGCGATAGTTAGCTGTTGATTTAGGTTCAAGGGTTTGCCGAGAACATTGTGTAAGTATTTAGGGTTTTGTTTCATCAATTTTTGCCGTTAATTTGTGCTCTATTTCATCTAGTTAGGGTTGTAATTTTCAAATCTTTGGATTGATAGTCTGTTGTTCTTAGATTGCAGTTGGAAGATTAAACCAAGAGCTATTGCAGGAGGAAGAGAAACAAACTCAGGTATAATTTCATTTTTTCCTGTTAGGGTTTCCAGATTTATGATAAAGATTAGATTTTTATGATAAATATTAGATTTTTGTGTAAAGGGTCTTATGATATGATTTATGTTTCGATTTTGTGTTTTAGTTTAAGGGTTTTGAAGAATTTATTTTGGTTATTTGAGAAGAATTTATTCTGTGTGTTTATGCACCTCTTTCATGTGGAGTTTTAGTTTATGTGCAGTTTTTTTGGGTTTGTGAGTTGTTTCACTATATGTCGAAGTATTTTGGGTTTGTGGATTGTTGATACTCACAGGAGGTCTCAGATACTATTCAAGTTGGAAGATGGCTCAGTCATAGAAACAGTTGTGATTCCGAAGAGTGGGAGAACTACTGTATGTGTTTCAAGCCAAGTTGGTTGTGGCATGAACTGCCAGTTTTGTTTCACCGGCAGGTAAGCTTAATTTGTTTCAAATCAACTTATTGTAGTTCAATATGTTTGAGATTATAGTGAACTGCTAGTCTTATTATGGCACACATATTTTTCATTTGTGTAGGATGGGTTTAATGAGGAATCTAACTGCAGCTGAGATAGTAGAGCAGGCTGTTTTTGCACGACGTTTGCTCTCTAGTGAAATCAAATCTATTACAAATGTTGTATTTATGGTAAGCTAAAGATGATTAACTATTTTCTCTGCATGAATGTCCATGAAAGAGAGCCGGTTCAATCCGAGTTTAGAGATTTTAGGTTCCTAGCTATTGGGCTTCTTGATTGCCACATTGTCCTGGAAAACACATGTAAGTCGGAAAAATGATTTTACAGGGAATGGGAGAACCACTTTACAATATTGATAATGTATTAAAAGCTGCTTCCATAATGGTCGATGTTCAAGGCCTTCAATTTAGTCCAAACAAAGTTACCGTTTCGACCAGTGGTCTTGTTCCCCAACTCAAGCGCTTCCTTCACGAGTCCAACTGTTCATTGGCTGTCAGTTTGAATGCGACAACAGATGAGGTATATCTATCTTTATCACGGTAGATTTAGTCAATGGCATGTAGGCTATAAATGTGCATATGCATACTAATCGCGTTGAGAAAAACAATTCAGGTTAGGAACTGGATCATGCCGATTAACAAGAAGTATAACTTGGCACTCCTTCTAGGTACTCTACGTGAGGAACTCCGAACCAAACATAAGTACAAGGTGTTATTCGAATATGTGATGCTCGCTGGAGTGAATGACAGGTAAATGACGCCTCTCTTCGGTCTATTTGAAGTCCATTCTCCAGTTTATTATATCTGTCTTTCGATATTTTGGTTATTATGAGTCAATATATTCATTTGGCAGATTCAAACAGTTGCTTGTCTTTTTAATTTGGAGCATTCTTTCAGTGGAACTATTTGTCAAAGACATCTCTACTTGAAGAGCGACAGAAAATCATGCAGGAAGAGAAAAAGAGGCAGTTTGGTAAAACTTATGATAATTCATACTTTACGCCGGCAGTGGTACCTCATCAGGTTATGCTTTGGATCACATATATACCTTACTGTATTATGAAAGCATTTGAGTTGGAAATCATGTTTTTAAATTCAGATGCACTGGCTCCAACCAGCCCTTAATGACAATGCGATATTGTTCTTGTAATGTAGGACAAATATCCTTCTTGAGATACTACGCAACTTATGGAAGGCTAAGTGCATGACGATCCTCTAAGTGCATCCGTTGATGGTCCAACACAATGGGTGAGTCTCATATCCTTACATTTATTCTATTTTATATGCATGAAAGCTAATTTTTCGTACATCAATTCTTGCACCTGTTAAGGTATTCTTATCTGTAATGATTACATTTACTTTGATTTTTAGAAATGCCTAATTAATTTTTAGAAGCTTATGATGTAGTCTTTGGATTGTCAGGTTCATGATGTCTAGATTAATTTAGAGTGAGACGTGCAAGTAGTTGCTGTAGTAAATGCCCTGGCGACAGCATTGACCGGACAGAAAAATGAGGTACCTCTTTGACTTGCCTTCTATTATAAGTGATGTTGTAGTGACCGTTCTTCATGTCCTTTAGATCTGATTATTTGTTTGGTTTTGAACTCTCTCTGAACTTGTCTTGAATTATAGGCAAACTTTTGTGAAGGCACTTTCAAAGAGTTCTAAAGAGGTATGAACACATAAATTCTCTTAAAATTTTGGTTTTACAAGCAATTAGATTATATGTAGAGTTCTTGAATATGCTCGTCGTATTGAATTAGATATTGCAGTGTAAGAACTCTCTGAAAAATGAGTTGCCTAAGTTACTTTAAAATATACATTGAATTGTCTAAGTTAGAGTTGCCTCGAACTCAATTCTTTCACCTCTTCCAAACCTGTAGGATTCAGTAAAACTGATCTGAAATTTTGGTCCTGTTCTGATGATACAAATGTTAAAGTTTGGGATTTGCGCGGTTCCAGGAAGAGCGTTCTTAGTCTGGTAATGTGCCTTCATAAACTTGTTGGTTTTGTCAGTGACTGGTGCATATGTTGCCATGAAAGTGTCATTTGTACGTATATCTTAGTGTACCATGAGGTGTGTGACCATGCTCTTATCGTAGCAATTGGTAAGTGTTTGGCTTTCTAATATCACCAACTAGTGCTGGTTGGGGATCCTTGAAGGCTTGAAGATTACACATTATGTTGTTATTTGCAAGTTGTACAAGTAAAATTGGTTCTAAACACTCTGTACTTTTTTGTAAAATTTCTTCTAATCAAATATAAGAACAAATGTGTATCCATCACTTTGCAAGGACATGAATCCATATATGTTCAACTTGTACTAGTAAGAATGGTTCTAAGTGTTTCTGTGTATATTTGTTTGGAGAATCACCAGGCCAAAGTCTGGCTGACATTTTTTTGACCAGGTCAAAGTCTGACTGACCTTGTTTTGACCAGGTCAAAGTCTGACTGACCTTGTTTTGACCAGGTCAAAGACTGACTAGGTCAAAGTCAAGGTCGGTCTTCTTTGACCTGGTCATTTTTTTGACTTCAGTAAAAAAATTCGCAACGGTTCAGCTAGCGTTGCATCATAAATGGGCTGTAACGGGCCAAAGACCGTTGCATTTTCCGTTGCAACCCATATTTCGCAACGTTAACAATGCCGTTTCGAAATTTTGTTACACCACCTTTCGTAACAGCAGGGCGACCGTTGCGACCAGGAATAGCAACATACCAGGGTTCGTTGCGACCAGCAAAATATGGTGTAGTGTACATTTCATTTATACATGACGGGAATGGATCCAAAGTATACCGTATGGACTGAGCACGGAGAAATTCCCTTGCCCCACCACAATGATATGCACAATGCACAAGTGTTGAATGTCCAATGGAAATTTCAGCGGATGCTACTGAATGTTTAGAAATGTACCAAATACTTGAGGATGCTGAGACACCCCTATCCAGATGACGTTCAAATTTGTTGTTGCTGGCAATGTGGAAGATACAGGTCTGTAGTTAATGGTTATGGTTATTTATTTCAGTTTTGATCAATAAGTTAAATACGAGGGATATCTGATCAATTCTTTTATCAAAAAATGATATCTGACCAATTGTTAATCAAACTTTATGTTATTCTATAATAGTATAATCGAAAATAGCAACATCCGGTAAACAATCAAAAAAATAATAATAATAAAAAAAATAATAACGTCCATGACCAGTTGGAAAGATAGAAATACAAACTGAAATACATAAGAACATAAATAATATTGAAGTAATAATTTTCCTTACGAGTAGCATTAATCCTTCAAAAAACGTACTTTATTAATGAGCCCCCCAGATTGTCCTCCAAAATCTTTCAATGAGACATTGTTCATCATGTGAGGAACAATTCCTATGCGTGTTTGCCAAGGGCAAGGCCCCCGCCAGACTTCCTTCAAGGTTCCAGTTTCAGTATTGTAACAAGATAATTGATGGCAGTCCCATAACAAGATGTTGTTGAATAAGCTGTTCTCGTGACTTCCGAAGGCCAACGGCCTAAACGCTGGCCATATGATGTCTGGCTTTTCCAACAAAATGCTCGCCTCTCGTTCCCAAGTGACCTCGGGACGTTTCTTGATCCAAAAATCAATCCTGAGCATTTCATTGGAAAAGTCATTATGTTTGCAGTAATGCAGAGAGTACTTCCAAACAGCATCATTCCAACTTCTGGGTGATCATCCATATAAAACTCTTCAGGGACCTGATTGTATGAGGGTTCCGTATGTAACTGAAATTCCTAAGTATGCAAATCGAAGGATATTAATCTGTTTCCAGATCCATAAGTGTGGTCAGAATGATCGAACCAAAAATACACCCATTTGCATATAAACCAGATTCCATGAATACATACGGTACTTCTGTGATGACCCTCCATCCCCTCTTGTCGCCTAGAGTGAATATTTCCACTGAGCCTTCAGCATCAATTCTAATTACCTTATACTGACCGATAACTTCACAATAGCCGAAACCTCCTATTACATCTCTGTCGTAAATCTGTGGTACTCTACGTGGCCGCGAGTCTCTTTCGGGAAGAACGAGGGACTCACATGTTGTTGGATTCATAAGTAATATAGGATCTTGTGCGCAGTCGTGAAAATCATATATACACACAAGACCGTTGCAAGATCCAACTATTGGGTTTAAAGCAAACTTGCTACTTCCACTAACCGGGTGATTTTTGAAATTGTTCGCCATTGTTGAGTAGTCTTCTTCTCGTACTCGTTGTCTGTAGAAGAGGTGTGTAACATCATCTCCTTCATATTACTCTGATGAAGCCGAGATAAGTAGACCAGTTTTTTTTCCGTCAAGGATGGTCTTCCATTGTTTGCATACCAATTTGCTGTGAGAAACACTCTCTGTTGTAGGAAGACGGACTAAAATCTTTGTAGTTAATTCCTCTGGTAATTTATCCATTGCTGTTAGTGTTGAATGATGGGATAAGGATATTTAGGATTATTGTGTAGAATACTGAACTTATATAGACATCAAATATACACGTCTGTTCAGTCGACAAATGCATTGGTGCAGAACTGCAGATGCTTGTACCCTTTTGGGAAAAGACTCCTCATTTTCTACAAAAATGTAACGGAATTTCAAGAGATGCATTTTTCCATCACAACATAGTTATATAGGGGCACTTAGAATGTCTTGAACTTTATATAAATATTCAATGGACGCAACCAATATACACGTCTGTTAAGTCAAATGCATGTACCCCCTTCAGAAAAGAATACAACATTGCAGAAGATGAGAGTTCCATGACAAACGCGCTCATATTGGTCTGATGACTCTGGTTAATGTGTAGGTTAAGCCCAACTGCAAAATACGTCTGTGATAGATCCTAGGCCTTATCAGATTTATCTTGGGCTGTAACCTAAATTAAGCCCATCGTTGCTGTGTAAGTTCTAAATGATCTTATGGACTAGAGGGCTTACCCGGATGGTTGAGCCTGGTTCATGCACCTAAATATTAGCTCGCGGACATGGGCCCCTGACCCGGTTCAGAGGTCCGTCCATTTTTTTTTGTCACGTACCCTTAGATAAGATAGATCGCGTGGCAATAGAACCATATTTAGGCGGCTCAATTCTTATTGTCCTCGAGTGGCTATAGATGCTGGCTATGGACACCAACAAGTATGTAGAATTGGTGAGTGTCGAACTGAAACCTCCACATTGGACACGCAGAGTAAAAATTGATTTCTTCAAGTGTCTACTAACCCATATTTTGGCACTTTACATCATTTTTGTCCTAGAGTAGCTACAGATGCCGGTTGTGGACACCCAACAATAATCTCGAATTGGAGAGTGTCGAATGAAAACTGACACGCTGAGAAAACAATTATTTCTTCAAGTGGCAATCTATCCATATTTTGGCACCTTACATCTTATTGTCCTGGTATGGCTATTGAGCTGTCTATGGACACTCGAGGAAATCTCTAGTTGGTAAGTGTCAAATGAAAACTCTAACAGTGGACACGCATAGAAATTATCGAACATCTTGACGTTGCTATCTACGGGTAGATCGACACTGACAAGACAAACACAAGCTCAACGTGCCTTTATGATTCCCGAAGGCTACTGAATCAACAACGTAGTTTATATCTGAGCAAATGGACACTTGAAGAATTTATCAAATTGCTTTCACGTTAATATTCAACAGTCATTCGACACTGGCTATGACAAACACAAAGGAGAGTGACAATGTGGTCAGTAGTTGCGACGGTTGATAACTCAATCCTTGCCAAGGATCCTGTAAGCAATCAATACCGTCGTATAAAGGGGGAATACAGACACTACATTCACCCAGACGTGTTTATTGGATGTCATATTGCTACTTGATTCAAAAACCGTCACATGGCTCCATGAAAAAACCGTCTTAAATGCTCATTTGTGTACTAGTGTCTTTGGCAAGCTCTTCCTGCATTCGGAGGAACTTTCGCTCATAGTACTCAGCTTCGCTAAACAAGTCGAAGGTATAAGCCAAATGGCCAGAGGCATGGTAGTCACTCTGTCAAAACATTACGCACCAACATTTAGCCAAAAAACAAAAACATAAACTAACACACAACAAACGCAAAGCAAACTCACCATTTGAAGCATAGCCAAGCTCTCTTCGTAGGACAAAGGCGGATGACGAAGATCATAATCCATTCTGGGCCAGTCGCCCCCGATAATGTTGCTAAGCTTCTTGCAAAACTCAGGGTCCAAAGGGCAGCCCAAAGGATCAGAGGCATAGGCACCAAAACGAGATGAGACCTCCATGGAAAAATCACTTGGATTATGATTCTCAAAAAGCACCTCTTTGAATCTCTTAGCGGTATATGGTTGCCCGTATTTACCAGCATAGCTAGGAGCTGGTGGAAACCTTGAAATACGAGGGAAACTCATAACTAGTTCCTTCGAAGAATCCATATGCACAGTCGAACCGTCCCTTCGGGGAAGGAGAAGGTCAACCACAGGAACAATCTTCTTTGGAGGAGCAGAAGGTTCGGCTGAGGCAGCAATAGTGGTAGTAGAAACAACCGCGTCCGAGGCAGAGGCAGGCGCACTTGGCACAATGACGTTCGGCCCAACAGCAGCAATCTCCTCGGTAGCTCTTTTGGCAGTCGGCGCTTCAGAAACCTTCGGTGGTGACAGTTCATCGGCAACAGTTATAACTACTCTCTCCTCTGATGGTTTCGTTGTTACTCGGCGACGATTCGAAAAGCTTGCCTCGGAGGACTTCTTAAAAACAAACTTCTTACGAGGCCTAGCAACCTCCGTCTCCTCACCATACTCAAAACCTAACAGATCACTGTGTAGACTCAAGTCGACACCAGAAATAACTTTCCCCTGCAGAAGAGAATCCGTCTTTCTCAGGAAACAAATAGAGGCAAGTATTAATACTCTCTTAATAAAAAGCACATCTCAAGAAATTATTTGTTACCTGCTGCATAGTCTCCTCATCTGCTCGGGAACGCTTCAGGCCACTAGGAGTATCCACAGAAAAACCTTTGCCCTTCCTCAGAGTTTGGTAAGACAACCTTTTTTCTTCGTCAGAAAAATGGATCATAAACAAATGCTGAGTGGAGAACTCGTGACCTACATCGAATTGGGTCCGAGGAAAGAAGCGTCTAGCATCCTTCCAGCCTCGGAGAACAGGACCCTCCAAAAGCACAGGCTCCGAATACCAGTCCTCATCCAGGGAATAATCTAAAGATCCTGGAATTATATTCACACCCCCCTTCACAGTCCGAAAACCAACACCCCAAGGGGCAAACTCGTTGTCCAGTGTTAAAAACGGCTCGTAGTGAAGAAAGAAGTTTTGAGCGGTGAAATAAAACCTCTTCAGGGAGCCAGCTTCGGAATTATCTTCGGAGCAGGAAATCCATTAATTGATAAGATGTATAGAACTACAAGTGAGCTGCATCGCACCCCAAGGACAAGGAAGGAAACAAAAAATTTCAAGAAACAAAGGATTGGAAGGTTGGTAAAGAGGAGGAATCAACCCAGCAGAAATTTGATGGAATGTAACCAAGAGCTTGTTTTCGTTGCATCGAAACTCCTCAACTAACTCTGGAGTCAGCCGGCTGCCCGGAGAGCCAATGGCATGTATCTTGAAGGAATCATCTTTAAAACCTAGGTTCTTCATCATCGAGATGAGAACATCAACTTTAGAGGGAATCGGCATGAAAGAGGGAACAAAGGGAAAGAAAGCAGATTCGCCGGCGCCGGAAGTTGCAGAGGCAGGATTGATCAGGAACTTGAGGGATGATAAAAAAGGAAAAAAAAAGTTGTCTTTATGAAGCTATGGGAAGATTATAGCAAAGGGTCTTGAAAGAAAACGTCCAAAAGGCGCTTGATTAAAAGATATAAATTTGGGGTTTCCGGAAAAGAACGCCGGGGTAAAGGAAGAAGAGTACGAAGAGACTAAAATTTTTAGAGGGAGAAAACCAAAACTTAAATAGTGAAGGAAAACTGGCGCTTCCGGTGAGAAGGTCAAAAGGTAGCAAAAATCTCGGGAACATGCAGAACGTGTCATAAAAAGTCACACTTGGCAGATAGTGGGGTGCATGGCGAGAGGAGTAGGACGAAGCAGAAATCTCCTTCCCAAGCATCTTCGATACAACGAAAGGAAAGAGGCAAACCGTGGAGGGTAAAACACCCTCGGGACACGTGTCAAGATCGGAAGGACCAAGAGATATCGCAGCCTTGCTTCAGGATTAACCTACAGAGTTTCCCCGAGGCACGAAGGCTCGCACTGGTCATCGAAGGGTAAGAAGTACGAAGACATCTTCGGAGGGATCTCACCGAAGGAACCGCCTTACTCGACAAGCTCTGACACCACCACGATTGAGTAGTCTGTCTTATTAGCTGTAAACCACTCAGACTCGGCCTATATAAGGCGAGCTCGAGAAACTTTGTAAGGGTTGGATTTTTGGTGTAACCTAAGTGGTGAGAGTGAGACTAGGTTAGTATCTCCTCCAACTCCTAAGAATCAGATCCATGAATTAGTTAAGCAGAAATACAATACGATGTTACTCTTTTATCTCTTATTATTTACGTATTAAAACATCTTCGGTATTGTTCTTATGATCTTCGCACTGAGTATACTCCTGTAGATGGTGAAAAAATGAGAGAGGGGCAAAATTGTCAAAACACTCTCGAAACCATGTCTTATTAAAGACAGTCACCTATTCAGGCTCATCTTTATAGCTCAGGGCGCAATCCGTTCCATGAAGCTAAACCCTCTATGAGCTCTCTCTTATAACTCCGGTGGGGAAGGTAATATCATAGAGCAGTATCAATGATCTCACCAACATATTAAACCCATCGATCAGCTCAGAGCCAGACCTCGCTTGATGGTACACGGTGAAAGATCAACAGAGACGTATCCTCATGGATTTCCTCTTAAAATACGACTCAATACACGAGTCTCGGTGCAAACCTCAGAAATATCGGAGCTCCAGGCCGGTCCAGAGCTCTCTGAGAAGCATACACCAGCCTAAAAAGGCCTAAGCGGACCCAATCCCAAATTCAGGGTGGTCTAGCGTACCATGGATAAGCATGCCATGACTTCAAAACGGGTTGTAGCGTAAGCACGCACACCACGACTAAGGCACAGAATGCCGCAAAGCTAAGCTTGGCCAGATGCCAAAGCCATGGCGCCATATTCATGGCGCCACAAGGATTATGCCTTGGCCTAAAGGCCATGGCGCCATATTCATGGCGCCACAAGACACATGGCCTGTCCAAGACATGGCCATGGGCCATGGCGCCATATTCATGGCGCCACAAAATTATTCCTTGGCCAAAAGGCCGTGGCGCCATATTCATGGCGCCACAAGATTATTCCTTGGCCAAGAGGCCATGGCGCCATATTCATGGCGCCACAAGATACATGGCACGTCCAAAACACGGCCATGGACCATGGCGCCATATTCATGGCGCCACAAGATAGTTTGCCTTGGCCAAGAGGCCATGGCGCCATATTCGTGGCGCTACAAGATACATGGCATATCCAAAACACGGCCATGAGCCATGGCGCCATATTCATGGCGCCACAAGAGGTTTGCCTTGGCCAAAAGGCCATGGCGCTATACCCACTCTTGGCCAAAATCATGGCCATAGCCACGCAATACTGCCTGGTTCAAAGCAACTACGCAACACTTAGTCATACGACTCTACTCAACTCAACTATGCAATATCCGCGTATCACTCACTCGAGACATCAAAACATCACATGGGGGGATAACTTTAGGGGTATTGGTCTGGCGGTCTACGGCAGTTGAAAGAAACTGATGGAGATAGTGGGCAGTTACGAGAAGATGGCACGAGTGGGCATGTTCCACACAACTCAGGCAGTTACGGAAACCAACGCATGTCCTCCACTCCTCCACTCTTCCACGACATCCACCTTCTCTGTCGAGAGATCAGGGTGAGTTCAAACTATAAATAGAGGCTTCCTCTATCTTCCAAGGCAGAACGTTCAGAACACCGAGAACATTCAGAAAACACACAGAGCCTCAGAGAAAAACACCTGAGAATCTAAACTTGTTCTAGCCTTGGAGATTTCTGGTCGACTTCACGACGGAAATCTTGAACTCAAACACCCAAAAACTCACCTTCAACCTGATCTCAAGTTTCTTCGCTGTTTCGCTCCCTAGACCAACCTCTATCCTCTCTGTGACCGAAGCAAGGTGGGAACGGCCATCCTTGGTTTAGGCTCGCCTTGTTCGACTTTGATCTCCGAGCACTACGAAAGTACCCAGAGACGGTACACTTGTTTTTGCAGGTAAAAACAACTCCCTCCGTTCCACTTTACTTGCTATATTAGGGATTTACACAAATATTAAGAAAATAGATAGAGAATAATTTTTTACCACAAATACCCCAAATCAATATTTATTTTCCTAGATTATAGTCTGCCTAGTTTTTAGTACAATTGATTTTTGTTTAGAAAAATAAATAAAATCAAAGTGGTTTAGGAGTATTTATTAAGAGTGGGTTAAGGATATTTATTAAGAGTGGGTTTTGGAAGTTGTATATACACAATTCTCTAAACTATGCCTGATTCCTAGAAAGGGATATATTAGGGGAAAAAATGGAAAAATAACAACTATAGCAAGTATTTTGGAACATAAAAAAAACCCTAATATAGCAAGTAAAGTGGAACGGAGGGAGTATTACGTATTTGAGTTTTGGTTTGTCTAAGATCTGATGGCTGTCGAGTACAAAGCACTTATGCAGATTTTATACTCACACACTGACACTCGATCATCAAAGACGGCTGCCCGTGAGTTCAAAGGGGGATCAGGGTCTTTCAAGAAAAAGGAAGACCAGTCCATGGGCTTCACGACAGCAAAAGACAAGGGGGACACTTGGTTAGCAGATCTCACCACCGACTCAAGGAGACCAGACGAAGAAGGAATGCAATCCTCAGCAGAACAGGATAAAAGCTCAACACCACCTTTCAAGTTCACTTGCGTTTCATTAGCAGAAGAAAACTCAGGGTATTGGCTATTTTGCACATCAGCGTCATCAGTAATATCCACAACCATAGAAGCTTGAGCAGCGGGGACTGCAGGGGCAGGCAAGCAGCTCTGAGCAACGGCACCACATCACTTTGGTGACCCGAGGAAACATCTTCGGCACCAGCACTCACTCTGGAAGCAAAAGACTCTTCGGGCGCACCAAATCCACCAGCAATTTTCATCTTAGATTTCTTTTTCTTTCTAGTAACCGGCTGAAAATCACAAAACCATTTATCAAAGGCATGGGCAAAGGGGACAACTACATATACACAAAGACAAACATCGATTACCCATACCTTTGACAACGAAGTAGCACCGATTGATTTGTTACTAACATTTTTTGCTAGCTCATCACCAACTTTCCTTTTCTGACAACATGTACTATCACTCATGCTAGGTGAAGGAGCGCTAGCTCTCAAAGACTAAGCAGACAGAAGAAAACCGCCCATCAGAAGAAGGTATGGGAACAAAAGGCAGAAGAATAAAACAGAAATACATACCCGCGAAGGAGTCGGATTAAAGCGTCAGGCGATAAATGTTCGATAGCGAGGGGGAAGATCTTTCATCAGACGAGGAATGAAAATGCCAAGCTGAGACCGAGATTTCCTGAAACCAGCAACCCACGGACAAGTGACACGAAGAGGGGTACGCATCCACCGATGGTCACGACTTAGACGAAGCCTCTGATCATCAGGAAAAGGAAGACTAACTGTCCCAGGAATAACAGACAAGTCGGGGTCATCGCAGTCACTCAGCAAGAGAGGAACCTTGTCACGGATTTGCTTAGCAGAAGGGGCAAATCGACGAGGACCAACAGACCAAGGCACCACATTAGAGCTTTGAACGGAATCCCCCCAGGTCAAGATTATGAGGAGTATAATCTTCCTGACGAACCATCGCTAAAGAAAAAGGGTCATAACATCTCATGCGAGTACGTCCACTACCACGTAGCCAGCACTCGTACAGAATACGAAAAAACGTTTCCAGTATACTGATGTATACCACGAAGTTGCTGACATAGGGAATGATTGTCTCGACCAGAGAGAACATCAATGAAGAAGGTGTCACCAGGGTCATACAAAGGAAAAACGAGGCCTGCAGCTAACTGACCAACGGAGATGAACATGGAATTTTCATCATAAGGGAAGCTTCTGATCATATCCTCGGTCAAAACATCAACACCGCCATCAAAGAAGGAAATATCAAAATGAGTCAAGTCAAAAGATTTCTTTATCTTGGCAAGACTCCAATGACGATAACTATCATCCTTAGAAGGACGAAGGCACTCCAGTTCATAGTTGAGCCCCCTATTCTCTCTTGTAGGAACAAGACCGTCACCAACTACGAAGAAACTCTTTTCAACATCACCAGAAGAACTTAAAGGGCGAGGAAAAGCTTGTAATGGAGAGGGAACAACAGAAGACACAGTCGAATCCATGACAACATCTTTCGACTTCTTGGAGGAAGATTTGGACTTACAACTTGATGGCTTTCGTGTCATCAGGATTTAAGGAAGGCTTGAAACAAAAGAAGAATAGATGAAGAACCAGCAATAAATGAAAACATGCAGGAAGGAGAAGTTATGACTGAAGAATGTGAAGATCATGTCTCTAACCCATCATTTAAAGAAATCACAAAAAACACACACTCCCACAAAACCACGAAAAGGCTTGAAGGAAGGGTCCACCATGAATGGCGGCATAGGCGGAGGTTTTCTTTCATAATTGCCCACATCAATAACTGAAAGAAAAGGGGCAAACTGTTAAAACATAATTTCGGATGGACACGTGGTACCATCTCCGAAGACTGTGCACAGAAGCAACGTGAACCGCGAAGGACAGGAGCACACCCCAGGAAAACAGTATCTCATCACGAGATGATGAAATCCAAGGGAGGAGATTGAAGGATCACCAACCTAGGATACTAGGAGAAAGCAGGCACGCAAAGGAGCAGTCACACTGCATTAAATGATGTAGACAACATGACCGAAATTGTCTGTCGAGTGGGGATAGGTCTAACCAACGGTGGAGAGCAGAAACCTAGACCAATAAGAAGCTGACAGCACAAGAATACATCTAGGATCCTCCAGATAGTAGTGTGATGGGTCAGGATTGGATGATAAGGGCGGTCACCGTAGATTGATATTCAGACCAAGAAGCATCAAGAGAACGAAGCAACCAAAGATAGCAAAGAGCGACGCCCACTGAGTACTATAAATACCCCCTCTCTACAGCAGCAATGGGGGTCGCTGATAGGTGTCTACAACACCTCTCTAAAGTATTCATTGATTATGCTTTCTTTGTTATTTTTCAAGTATTAGTCTTCTTTTGCATTTTGTAGGTTCAATGGAGTAATGTGATAAGAAAGGAGCAATTATGAGCTAAAAGCATTGGTTTGCAACATTGGGAGCGGATGGATTCAAAGCACGGGAAAAACACAACTCTTTATTGTGTCAAGAACAAGGAATTACTGAAGGCAACCACACACATCAACTGGTGCAACCATTTAAAGTCCAAAGGAAATTACTAATACATCCAGTTTCTTCACTCGGGGCAGCCAGTTTACAACAGTTGAGTTCTGTGAGAAATTACTACTGCAGGCAGAGTTCACGATCAGGGCCACCCATTTGTTTCTTAACCCAATTTCCAGGTCGAGTTCCGTAACCAGTTTGAGTCCCTTCCGGACCACTCTGCAACAAAACTCCAGCCAAGTTCACTGCCAAATTACCGTCAACCAAGCCATGGTTCAGGTGGTCTGCCCAAGAGTTACTCGAGACTCAGAAGATGACCGGGTTCGAGTTGCAACAGTTTGGGCAGTGGGTTCGCACCAAGGTAACAGAGAAGAACAAGGAGAAACATGAATTCAGGTAGTCGATTGACAGGATTGAGTAGATGGTTTCGAAGACAACAAGAGAAGGGAGAATGGTACTAGTATGATATGGTTTTGGGTTCAGTTTATGGCAGACAAAACCAATTTTCATTCACCACCAAGGAAGATTTGTGCTGCCGTGACTTGAGGGTATAGAATGATATTGATTTTGAATGATTTGGAGTATCAAATGGGTTATCAATTATGGTTGTGTTGTTATGAATGATATTGTGCAGGGAAGGAGATGTTAGAGCATTGCTCGGTTGAACCCACTGATGTTGATATCTCGAGTCAGTTGTCAAGTTTATGAGACAAAAACACAATCCTTGATAAGTTTACTCTACAACCTTGGACTAGGATAGTTTTAGGTAATCGAGATGAAGACTGATGAAGACGAAGACCGGAGCTTGCTACTTGATAAATCATAACGTCCTCGCTGAAGGTTAGAAAGGTTTTTCCTTTCCGTATCGTTTTTACCATTTCTATCATACCAATAGTCTATGATGTTGTTTATATGATCCGAAGGTATTATAGGATTTTCGCATTTGCATTTGTCACACTTGTGATAATATGTATAGGTAGAGTATGTTGAGTTGTCTCTTGAAATGACCCCAATGGTGAACGCGTACATGTGTTGCATCAACATTAATCTTAGCATCAGTACAAGAGGCATCAACAAAATCCTTTAAAGATTCTTTGGTAGATCCTTCGGGGACAGGATCCTCAACAGAACCGCTCTTTTCCTCCTCAACCACTCTATCCTTGTCCTCATTCGGCTTCGCTCCTGCAAATCCATCATCGTTCCTTTCATCTCCACCATCGGCTTCACCATTTTCGCTACCCATCTCCTCAAAATCATCATTTTCCCTCGCAGCCTGCAGCTGCGCCACTATCACCTTGACATTTGCGGAAGGAAGAAGTCCCTTGTCGGACTCTAAGGAAGCATCAGGATCATTCTCGCCATTACGATAGTAGGGAGGCCGCATGCCGAAATCTCTAAACAAAAAACGGCCATGTTAACGACTGAACAAGTTCGTTCGACTAGCTTCCCCTTTGATATGCTCTCGGAGCTTCAAAATTTCCTCGTCAAGCGATACAAGCCTGTCATCTTTCTCCTTACAGGCACCCTGCGAAAGGCTGAGCTCGTTACCCTTACTATTTAACTCGGCATCCAGCTTCAAAACTTGCTCTTTCTTAACCTCCAACTCTTGAAAGTAGCCATCTCGCTCCTTAACAGAAGTTTCAAGGCGCCTTTCCACCTCTTTCACATCCCTAGAGAGATCACTCTTCTCTTGCTGTAAAGATCGAATATCCGCGTCAAGACGGGTAATTTCAAGGCCTCGCGCATGAGCTAGGCCCAGCAGATACATTCCATGATGTTTTTGCTGCAAAAAGAGGCAAGTAAAAATCAATACACGAAACAAATGGTACACAAAGAACAACTTAAAAAAAAACACATTTACAACTTCGATAAATGCTTGGTGCTTGGTAGCCGCCGAGGCAAGGACATCTCTTCCCCAATCACCAGAAAAAGCTTGAGAAAGAAACATGGCTACCGAAGGATCAAGTGGGTGATTCAGGGGATCCCTAGCATATGCTTTCAAATGGTCATAAAGGTCTTCGGCATAAGGACCAGGAAGGGAACTTCGTTCCAGGAGCTTCTGAGACCCCTCCGCCGAGCAAGGCCTTCGCGCAAAACCAGCGGGAGCAGAGATCACGCCCAAAGCAGACTGGGAGGATTGACCCAATGAAGCATCCACAAGACGATCGTTAGAGCCATACTCATTAAAATTTATGCCAGATGGGTAGGGATCAACAGTCCTGACATCAGGAAAAACGGGGGCAGTAGGTCTTTGCGCTGACACAGCAATTTGAGAGCATGTCGCCGAGGCAACCTCCCGAGGAATTTGCTCATTCGAAGGCCCCCTTTTCAACCTTTTCAAAGGCTCAACCCTCTCATCTTTTGTACCTTCGCCATCGGCATCTCCCACGGACGTGGCAGGAGCAGCTATACCTTGCCAACAGTCCTGGTAGTAGGTCCCTGCGAACCAACGGTTCGGGAAATAGTTTTCACAAGCTTCTTTTTTACACCACCAAAGGTAGCTTTCTCCCGATTCGGGTCACACAAAGAAAATTTTATTATACCATCATTGACCAGGAGCACCTCGTCCTGCTGAAAAGTAGTCAATTCGTCAGGTTCTAAACAGAGGCAGGTATCCATACCCATCGAATAACTGAGGCATGTAGTGTTTATCACCTGACCACCTTCCCCCCTTTCAGCAACCAACTTCAAAGGTTCTTTTCTCTTCTTCGGATCATCGGCTTGCTCCTGAGCTTGTGGATTTCTCAGCTTCTCCTGCTCAGACTTCTGAAAAGAGGGCCACATGAGTAAAACAACCAACAGAAAAAGAGTTAAAAAATAAATAAATTTTTTGCCATACCCTCTCCTTGAGAGCAATTATCTTCTCCCGGGACTTCTTGCGCTCCTCCTCGGAGAAATGAATCTTGTAGAATTCAACAACAAAGAACTTATGATCATCTTCAAACTTTGTTCGTTCGACCTTTTTCTCCTCGTCTTCATAACCAAAAAGAACGGGACCTTCGATAAGCACGGGCTTCGAAAACCATACCTCGTCGCTAGAATGGCGAAGAAGTGTGTTTGTTTTAGACCCAGAAAAATCTACGTCGCCCAGAACATGCAAAGAATCGACCACTTTGCCAAGGCTTACACTCCAGGGAGCCTTTTGTTTAAGCAAGCTTTTTTCCACCTTATAATACTTGAAAAAATTCTCAACAATCCAAAAACTTGGTGGGCGCTTGAGTTCCTCGGGAAGCTTATCATAATAATACGATTTGCCCTCCGAGCGAGCCACCCACTCTCGAATAACTCGAATAGAGTTCCCGTTCAATTGCATCACACCACAAGGTGGACTGATTTGAGAGTAAATTTCATAAAAAAAAGGGATTCACAGGATCGTACAACAGAATAGGAAGACCGGCGCTAAGCTGCTCGCTGGAAACAATCAACCTCCTATCACTACACTGATGAGAAGAAAGCAATTCAGGGGATAGATTGACCTTGCCCAAGCTCCGGCAAGGGAAAAGATTCGCATCAAAACCATAAATCTTGGCTCTTTCTTCCCAAGTGAGTTTTTGAGGATCCACTATCTTCCGGGGAAACTCGCCGCCAGACAGTGCACTCTTTTTAGGAGCCTAAAAACAAAAGAAATTTAGAGGATGAACAAACAAATAAGGATATAAGCAAAGGTAATTGTGAAAACTCACCATGAATA
This sequence comes from Papaver nudicaule, assembly GCA_023529015.1. NCBI lineage: Eukaryota > Viridiplantae > Streptophyta > Magnoliopsida > Ranunculales > Papaveraceae > Papaver > Papaver nudicaule. The sequence continues at coordinate 2,476 of JAJJMA010196211.1, read as the reverse complement.
AGGTAGCAGATCGGCAATGGAAAGTAGCCAGAGAGGTCGAGAATGCTAAAAATATCACAGAAAACTACGGAAAGATGGAGGAGGAAAAGAGAGGGCAAATAAGTTTAAATAAGAAGACGCAAGACCGGCGCAACCGGTAAAAGGTAGAAAGGGCGAAGATTTCGAAATCATTAAAAGCGACATGTGTCAGCTAAGGAAGTTAAAATACCGGACACGTGTCGAAAAAGGCAAGGTGTTCGATCTTCGGACAAGAAAAGAGGTAAACTGTGGAGGGTAAAACCCCTCGGGACACGTGTCAGAGATCCAAGAAGCAAGATCACACCAAAGGAAGAAGTAGCTAAGCTTCGGGATCAAACCAAAGAAAGATAAGTCCGAAGACACCGAGCAGAGAACGGGCTTCGGACCCTGCCTCGAAGGACTGAAGCCCCAAAGCCATCTTCGGAGTAACGCCGAAGGAACCGCCTTACTCGACAAGGACTGACCCCACCACGATTGAGTCCATTGTCTTATTAGCTGTAAACCACCTAAGCTCGGCCTATATAAGGCGAGCTTGGAAAACGTTGTAAGGGTTGGAATTTTTGGGTGTAACCTAAGTGGCGAGAGAGGAATTAGGTCTGTATCCCCTCTAGCTCCTTAGGATCATATCCTTGTAGTAATAAAACAGAAGTATAATCTATTATACGCTTTATTCTTTGATTAATGAGTCTATTTACATGTCTTCGGTACTGTTCTTGAGGTCTTCGCACCTTGAATAACGTTTAAGTAACTATGTGTGTGTTTAAGATCTGAGGGCTATAGAACATGATGTACCTATGCAGATTTTATACCCATACAACTATGGTTGGTAAGAATAAAGGCAAATTCTTTTGGGTACAATAAGATACATGGGACTACATTCAGGATCGTTATCTGTCTTCATTAAAAGAACCCAGGTATGCTTCAAAAATTACATTTATGTGATGATCAAATTAAGATAGTTCTTATTTTGTTGGTGAAACAGTTATGAGTTCATTCTCAGTATCTTATTTTAAAGGTTATCTTCAAGAATTAAAATCGTCTCACAGTCTGTGTTATTGTGCCTTATTGATTAATAAAAGTGGGACCTTGGTATTACATGCAATAATTCTTGTAGAAAATTCCTCAATATGCCATACATAAGATATCGTCACATGTTGAGCTTGCTCCAAATACGTGATGTCTGATTAAAGAGATGAAACATCTCAAAGGACTGTGAAAATTCCCTAAAAAGAGGTTGTCCTGAACATCTTATGAGCACCTAATCATGTTTTATAGACTATAAAAAGGTGCTATCACATCCAGAAAAGTCCAAAATGTAATGACTTGATGTGAGTATCAACAACTCGTCCGCTATCTCAAGATGACCTCCCTGCCTCTGGCTCCTAAGGAAAGAGTCGAGACCAGGATCCATGAGGAAACCTTGAGAATAAGCTAAGAGTTTTATGAAATCTTCATAGAGTTGATATATAAACTTATAAAAAACCCTTCTTGGCAAATATTCAGGGATTAAATAAGAAAAATTGTTAAGATATTTTGGGTATACATTAATTCTCTTAATATGGGCACGCACATCCAATTCATTGGACTCTTTTTGTGACACTTTTGGAAAAATCTTGAATATAGCCCAGCTCGTTCGGAAACGTAAGGAAGAAGTCCATCTTCCGGAACTTACCAGAATATATAAGATACACGTTTCAGAACCGCCTTCCTTAAGAGTCTTGTGCTCATTAAAATTCCTTAAATATCTCCCTGAGGAATTATATATATATACCACACACACACGAACTCGGATTCACGTTCAAGTTCTCCATAAAGCCATGAAACATATTACTCGTAGTGTCACACGAAATAATATTGAAGAGGCTTGCAAAGTTATGGATTGTGAAGGTGTTGGTTTTGGAAGGAAGAAGAAGAGAACTATTCTTGATGATGCTATTGCAGGAACTCTTGATACTCAAGAAATCTATGCAACGACAAATTGTTACTTTGCCTATGATCATCAGAATGTAGAAGATGACACTATGATTTATGCAGAGGTCGTTCACGACTTTCTGAAAGAATTTGAAGCTTTCAAAATCCAACTTGTTGACATTGTTAACAATATGGAATTACTGGAGACTGAAATTAATGAATTGAAAGCTGATATGTCTGTTATTAAGGATGACTTGAACAATATGTTTAACAACGTTTCTGATGAAGACAATGAAGCTAACTATGTTCACTATGTGTTCAAGAAAGCCGATGACTTCAACATCTCAAGTGAACCTGAAGAAGATCCTGAAGAAGATACTAACTCTGATATCTAGGTCAGTTTTTGATTAGCATAGTTAACTCCTTATTAAAAAGCTTTTGTCTTTTCCTTAGGGTTTGGGTAATCACTATGCTAGAAGTAGTCATCTTTTGATTTAAGCATGATTTGCTTGTACTACTTCCATGTTTTCTTTTTCATCAATTAATC
>JAJJMA010196188.1:0-10364 GCA_023529015.1 Papaver nudicaule | reverse complement strand
AACTAAGAGATAAAGGAGTTCAGAGTTTAACCCGAGTGAAAATCCAGGAGAATATTCACTTGGGACGGTTTGCGAACCGTCCATCTGAATCACAGCCAAAAGTATCAATTTTGAGGTTCGCGTTGGTACGCGTACAAAATGATACTTTGGAACTCAGGAGAAAATCCGAGTTTCTGTTCCATGTACGGTTCGGGAACCGTCCGCCATTCAGATTAGGGTTTAACAGGACCCGCTGGAAGTTCTGGGTTTAACCAGTACTTAGACGTGTGTGACGCCCTCAGCTGTAATCCACTGGACTCTTGCTCAAGAGTACTCCTTTAGATTCACCCATATCCAACAAGTGATTTGCAAGCAAACCATTGCAATGGACAAATGATATCGAATCTATCTCATGCATTCTTGTAACCTTAGTATTTGCGGGAACAAACACTAACATAACACATGGTCATGTAGACAAGAACACGATCTCAATCACTATTATAACACTACAAAAGAAGCCGACTATTTCGAAAGATAGAGAAAGTAGAATAGAAGAATTTCCATAAAAGTCATAACTCCTACTAACCTTTTGTCGATGAAGAATAATTGATGTCTTTTTTGTCTTCACAGTGTTCGTCTTCAAGGTCTCTACTACTTAGTCTATATCACAATTCCGAAATCTAAACTCTAGTAGGCTAAATCAAGAATTGTGTTTTGACACCTAAAACTGACAACTAGCTTGACATACCAACGCTAGTGGGTTTGACCGGACAATGCCCTAATAGAAGGGACCTTAGAAATTTTCGTACAATGTCTCTTTCTTCGATAGTTTTCCCTAGTGATAGAGAGGCGTTCACGATTTCAGAGAGCTTGTGTTCAAATTCTGTAAAGGTATCTTCATCAGACATTCGGAGATTTTCCCAGTCAAACATGAGATTTTGAAGTCTTGCTTATTTCTCCGCAGTATTACCTTCGTATACTGTTTTCAATATATCCCAAGCATCTTTAGCAAATTCACATGTTTCCACATGATGATGCAGATCGGGAGTTATGGCGTGAATGATGGCGTTAAGCACATCAACTTCAAGTTTAGCTTTGGCTCTGTCGTTTTCGGCATACTCGCCTGGTTTCTTATTACGAGTAATGGCAGCATCACCTTCTCATATAGTAAGAGTAGGTAGTGTGTATCCATCAATCACGTAGACCCAACTTTCAAAGTCTCGAGATTGTAGAAACGACCGCATAACAGATTTCCACCATATATAATTTGTGCCATCAAAGACTGGTGGAACATGTACATTCGCAGAATGTGTGTTCATAGTTCACGAAAGCGTCAAACACAGACAGTTACGTCCTTTGCAAGGTGTTTGCCGGCTCTGTTACCAAATGAAAAAGCGAGGATACCGAGATATTCCACCAACTTTTTGTTTTCGTGAACCTAGTTGATTATGGTTGTTTGAACGATCTCACAAATCAGTATTCAAACAACAACCTGAGTATAGTTCAGAGAACCGAACCCTAACAAGAATGTAGTTCTCGTAGATCTCAATAGAGATGGATTCACTCAAAGGTTATGAATCAACAAACTTGCAATTACTTCTATTATATAGATCAGAGACAATATAATGCGGAAGGGAAAAGTAATGCAAGACACCAGAATTTTGTTAACGAGGAAACTGCAAACCTAGCAGAAAAACCCCGGGACCTCGTCTAGATGTGAACACCCTCAATATGAAAGGTATACAGACGCTAGTCTACTCTCAGACTTCGAACTGGAATGTATCGAGACTGAATTAACCCTACAAGCAATTCAGCTACCAATGTGCTCCTACGTCTCTTGGCTCCCGCAGTAGCCTACGTACTTGATTCCCCTAGCTAACGTCCTTTACACGCCTAGGAGTTGCTCCACTTCCCTTCGTGAAGACTAGCGCTACCCTGCCTCTAACATGACGCCTAAAAGTATCCAAGTAATCAAACAAGAATACGATTGTGATTTCCTTTAGACTTAAAGTCAAGGTTAATGGAAATCGATATGTGAATAGGGCTTATTGATCTAGCCTAAACAACTTTACCTCCAAACGCGAGACGAACTCAGTATGAAACCTAGTTCATGAATTTGCGTTTGGGAACTTCTAGGGTTTACGATACAAGATCTACCTTACGAAGTTTCTATCAAATCTTGGTCGTGATAAGATTGAAAGAATTCAATCGACCCAAGATACATGATGGAATTTGACTTCCGACCTGTGCTTCACGATCCTCAAGTGAAGTCTTTCAGTAGTCGTAGTCCAAAAGGACTTCGAGATGACGACCAACCTTTATGCAAGGATACACAGATGTGTAGAGGATTGAGATTGTATCTTGCAGAAGGTCATCTATTTATAGTGATCACCAAGGGAGGTTTTGTTTAAAGTTTAAGCAACCTTGAGTAGGAAAGTCCATAGCTTGAATACCCATTCTCAATCTTCTAAGAACTTTGGACTAAGCCAAAAGTTAAAGAAGACTCTACCTTGTTTGAAGGTCGCGACTTCTGGTCCAATGCTTGTTTGGACAGCGCTTTGCGACTTCTGGTCCAAATACTTAGTTCGAACATCGCTTGGATTAAGTTGTTGAATTCCATGGGCCAAGTCACGACAAGTTTGAGAACTAATCATGCCTAGACCGAAAACTTCAAGATATGGAGTTGGAAGTTTTCGCATGGCTTATATTAACGCGTTCACAGAGCAGTCAATAGAGTTCAGGAGAATTCATGAGAATTCTTGAACTTGTATGTACGCGTTCATACAGACTTAGCTCGTTCTATGAAATGCCAAAAGCAACATATGTACGCGTTCAGGAACGCGTTCACCGTTGGGGTCATTTCAAGAGACAACTCAACATACTCTACCTATACATATTATCACAAGTGTGACAATTGCAAAGGCGAAAATCCTAGAATACCTTCGGATCATATAAACAACATCATAGACTATTGGTATGATAGAAATGGTAAAAACGATACGGAAAGGAAATACCTTTCTAACCTTCAGCGAGGACGTTATGATTTATCAAGTAGTAAGCTTCGGTCTTCGTCTTCATCAGTCTTCGTCTTGATTACCTAAACCTATCCTAGTCCGAGGTAGTAGAGTAAACTTATAAAGGATTGTGTTTTTGTCTCATAAACTTGACAACTGACTTGAGATAGTAACATCAGTGGGTTCAACCGAGCAATGCTCTAATACAACAAACTCGACTTGAAGAGCGGATACCATCAAATCCAAATTCGGAAAGGTGATGAGTGGAAACTGCTTTCAAGACGCGAGAGGGATTGTATGAGTTGCTAGTCATGCCATTTGGCTTGACGAATGCACCCAGTACTTTCATGCGTATCATGAACCAAGTACTCAGACCTTTTATCGGTACTTTCGTGGTTGTATATTTCGATGTTATTCTTATTTATAGTGCTAACATGGATTTGCATATCCAACATCTTCTAGAAGTGCTTTCAGTTCTACGCAGGGAGAAACTATTTGCAGCCACTAAGAAGTGTTCATTCATGACTGATCGAGTCTTATTTCTCGGTTACTATGTGACAAAAGATGGGATCAAGGTAGATGAGTCCAAGGTTGAAGTTGTGAGAAACTGGAAGACACCTACAACATTACATGAAGCAAGGAGTTTCCATGGGTTCGCTTCTTTATACCGACGTTTTATTCCCCACTTCAGTACCATTATGGAACCTATTATTGAATGCATGAAGGGAGGGAAGTTTTCATGGTCTGAAGAAGCTGAAAGAGCATTTGAAGCAGTCAAGACAAAGATAGTCATTGCACCTCTATTGGTGTTGCCCGATTTCAGTAAGCCATTTGAGATGCATCAAAGGTAGGAATTGGAGATGTTATGAGTCAAGAAGGGCATCCAGTAGCCTATTTCAGTGACAAGTTGAATGGTACAAAGCTTAATTATAACACCTATGATATGGAGTTTTATGTCATAGTTCAATCTTTGAAGCATTTGCGACATTATCTGATTCATAACGAGTTCATCGTGTTTTCTGATCATGATTCTTTGAAGCACATCAACAGTCAGGAGAAGCTCTCTTCTAGACATAGCAAGTGGGTTGGTAATTTGCAAGAGTTCACTTTTGTCCTGAAAACACAAAGCTGGATCGCAGAATCAAGTTGTTGATGCCTTAAGCCGAAAAAGTATGCTACTCAATACTATGAGAATTGTGGTATTATATTTTGATTCATATTCGAAACATATTTTAACTGATTCAACCTTTGCGGAGATTGTGAATGAAGTCAGTTCAGGCAAAAGAAATGATTACCTTATGCATGAAAGATTTCTCTTTAAGGGTAATCAGTTGTGCATTCCTGAGTCTAGTCTCAGATTAAAGATTATTGAGGAGTTACACGATGAAGGGCATATGGGCAGGGATAAGACATTTCAGCTTGTCTCCAAGTCATATTACTGGCCAACAATGAGGCGTGAGATTACGAAATTCGTAGATAGATGTCGAATCTGTCAAGTTTCAAAAGGAAAGGCAACCAATGCAGGGTTGTATATGTCTTTGAAAGTGCCAACTCAGTACTGGAAGGATTTGAGTATGGATTTCATGTTGGGTTTACCTCGAACCCAAAGGGGACACGATTCAATATATGTGGTGGTAGATCGTTTTTCCAAAATGACGCACTTTATTGCTTGCAAGAAGACTACTAATGCTATGAAAGTTGTTGAATTGTTCTTTCGTGAAGTATATCGTTTGCATGGATTACCTTGTTCAATTGTTTCTGATAGGGCAAGATTCCTTGGTCATTTTTGGAAGACATTGTGGAAGTTAGCTAATACAAGACTTAACTTCAGTAGCACCTTTGGGAGATATTTTACGGTGTCTGGTTGGTGAAAATCTGAAAAGCTGGGATCAGAAACTAAGGAGCTGAGGTTAATCTCTCTGCTTGTTATTTTACGAGTACTGGTAGCAGAGGACATTCCCTCCGCTACACCTTCAAAGACCTAAGGTGCTGCGCTGGTCCTAGGTCATAGAAGACATATAAAATATGGTATCCATAGACTCGATTGCTAATCAAAATTTAAACTTGTAGGATGGTTTCTTAGTTTGGATGCATAAGTTTCATGACATCTAACCCAATAAGCGACAACTGACAGGGCTTCAACGCGGACAAAGAAAAAGAGTTTAATTTTAGGGTCAGCAGAGTAAAAATAACACTTAGTTGATCATTTTATGCCTAAAAAAGGAACAAAAATAAACGTCAACTTTTGTGTTTGAAATGTCAAATTCACGTCAAGGTAGTTTGACCATCAAAGAATTTGACTTAATTGTTTTTTTTTTATTTTTTTATATCGCATAGCTGGGCTCACTTCCCTAAGCAGATCCAGCCAGCTGGACTCGCTCCACTGCTAATCCAATAAGATCCAATCTCACTCTATCCATAGAGAAAATTGGAGAAAATAGGAGACCCAATCTTTCCTAGTGAAAATCGATTCCTCCATCTTTCGTCCGCACTATGGACTTAATTATTTATGAATTTGGTAGAGGAAAACTTTAAAATTAAATAATCAATCAACTTTCAATGCAAGATATAAGTATAATTCACAATTACAATAATTGACATTATTAAAATGAGTTGTTTTAGTCAAGTTGTCGTTCTTTCGTATCATAGTTCTTGGTTCATTATCATCTCTTTTATTGTAAAATGTTGCATGAATTATGTGAACTGCCATGTCTAAAAGCAAAGTACATAGCAGGCAGGTTGCTCCAAGTTGCATGGATAAATTATAGTAGGGCATGAATTATATACAACATCAGCACCATCAAACTGTTTGTTTTGATAAGTACCATCAAAGTGTTGATTCGATTATTTTCAACAATTATATTTGATATTACCTCCGCTTGCTAGGATGATCGAAATAGAACAAAAGCTTTTGTACACACTAACTGATTTAATATAACATACATAGTTGTATGTATAATTAATTAATCAAATCAGCTAAGTGAAGTTAATTATAAGCTAATATAAAAGCTTTCGCTGGATTTTTAATAAAATTTTCAACGACAACACTTATAGATTCCGATTATGAAGTATGCACACTGTTTTATCGATTATTTCATATATTTTTCATTATGTGATAGCAACAACGTCTTATTATTTTGAATTATTGTTAACCACTACTATTTGTTTATATTAACTAATAAATATTATCAGTTTTTGTTGACAAGTCAGTGCATGATGCATGATGGATGCAAATAGATCATGGATTTTGCTTTTTTGAAAGTTAATTAGATCTACGCAGTATTTTAACAAAATTGTAACACAATATTGTATTTCAGAAATATAATATTTCGAGATACATACCTAGCACAATTAGAGGATACCAATTTTAATTTGGGTATACCAAAATTTAAACACATCTAATGACCAAGACTGAAGGGCACCTAAAAAATCCAAAAAATAATTGGTAGCTCACGACTTCACTATAGCTACCGATTGGGCTGTCTTTGATATTATTCGTGTCTCGGCAATTTGGTTTGCTATGATATGCTGGAGTTAGAGTAGCTTTAGTAGTATCCCGAATACAACAACCAAATACTAGATTGTTTCTTCATTTTAATAAGACTCACAAGTGGCTTCAAGAAACTAGTATGACATTGATGTTATAGTTTGTGGGTTCTTCTGAAAGGCTTGTTATGAGAAATACATTAGAAAGATATATATCCATGTTGGGGAGCTAGCTAACTAATAAGGAACCACCTAAACTAGTCCATTGAGATTTTAATTAACAAAGAAGTAGATTCAAGTGCAAGGCATCAAGCAAAGAGGAAGTCAAACAAGTCTATTAGGATATGTTACTGCAGTACTACATGCTGTAAAATTAATGACAAAGCACATGGAATTGAAGGTAAAATATTTGAAGATAATGAAACTGTTAATTTATAGAATGAGAACTGATCAGACCGATATCTTAAAAAGCCACCGGTAGATCATATGAAAGTAAAAGATATTTAGATTTTTCATTTGTTACTTGAAGAATGTAATAACTAAAGTAAAAAATGGCAACATATCATGATACAACATTTTAGCTTAGTATGTTACTTAAATCTAGTTTTACAACAAGCTCGGTCATGATATTTCTCTAAAGCTAAAAGTAATATCACTTAACCAAAGCATATATAACGCGTCGTGTCCAGATATGATGCCTACATATGTCAGTCCCAATTTCCATATATGTTCAATAGTTTTCCCATTTCATCCTCTCAACTATTAACAGAAAGACCGTAGGGGTATTTTGCGTAATCTCCCTGTTAAGATAGGTAATTTGCATTACCTCCCTTAGAGATTCAATATTAGCTAAAACCTTTTATCGTTAAGTTATATATCTAGGTGCCACTTAATTGCGATGTATGGTGTTAAATTTTGCAGGTACTAATGGTGTTATCTTATCTTATTCATTTGGTAATTTTATTTATTTTATTTTTTTTTGTTCCTCAACGCCCCTTCAAAAAAATATTGAACAATTTTTCTTTTGATGGGGATGAAATCTCTTGGGAGATTCTAAATCCCTTTACACAGAAGATGATGTTTCACCGCTATCATATCTTAACGAGTTGAGTATGTCAAGTATTGACGATTATGTAAAAGGATTAGAATATAAAAAAACTCATAATCAAAACATTGGAATCCGATAATTATGTCGGGGATAGATATATCACTTGGATGAACTTCGTAATTATTAGAGTTACCAAATAAATCGTGAATACAATGTACACTTGAGTATTAATTATTAGAGTGATATTTCTATCACTAGTTTCATAAATTTAGTAAGTTGTGATCTTTGTACAAGGTTTTGATTATAAGTTATAGATTCGTTGGGATAACTTGAATCAGTGATTTTTGTTTTCATCTCTTCGGCTTTTTTTTCTTGCTTTTTACATCTATGATTTCGTCACCTGTTTCTAAATGAAGAACTCTGTTAGAGCATGGCTCGGTCAACCTCACTAAGTGTTGGTATGTCAAGCTTAGTTTTCAAATTTAGTGATCAAAACTCGACCGCTAAACAACACACATTAGGTAAAGTCATGAGTGAGTTAGCTTTAGGTTGTGGAAGATTTTGGTAGGATTTGGAATCACTACTTGAGGAGTTGAAGGAAGCCTGAAGATCAAACGAAGACATCCGGCTTCATCATTCAAGAGGTTAGTGAATCTAAATAACACGATTCCATTATCTTTTACACTTGTGCTACAAAAGACAAAAAAAACATAACTCTCTACTTGAGTTTTATGTTATGACTTGATCACTTGTGATCAGTGTGTCTTAAGATAACTCCACTTTATCACTTGCGATATTTGTGTTGAAGTTATGAAGTTCCAATATTGCTTAGAGCTTTCTTTTCTTCTCCGTCTCTAAGTAATATAAGGTTTGAAAAAGCGGGGATACCGAGATATACCACCAACTTTTGTTTTTCGTGAACCTAGTTGATTATGGTTGTTTTAACGATCTCACAAATCAATATTCAAACAACAACCTGAGTATAGTTCAGAGAACCAAACCCTAACAAGAACGTAGTTCTCGAAGATCTCAACAGAGATGGATTCACTCAAAGGTTATGAATCAACAAACTTGCAATTACTTCTATTATATAGATCAGAGACAATACAATGCGGAAGGGAAAAGTAATGCAAGACACCAGAATTTTGTTAACGAGGAAACTACAAACCTAGCAAAAAAAAAAAACCGGGACCTCGTCCAGATGTGAACACCCTCAGTATGAACGGTATACAGACGCAAGCCTACTCTCAGACTTCGGACTGGACTGTATCGAGAATGAATTCACCCTACAAGCAATTCAGCTACCAATGTGCTCCTACGTCTCTTGGCTCCCACAGTAGCCTACGTACTTGATTCCCCTAGCTGACGTCCTTTACAGGCCTAGGAGTTGTTCCACTTCCCTTCGTGAAGACTAGCGCTACCCTGCCTCTAACAGGACACCTAAAAGTATCCAAGTAATCAAACAAGAATACAATTGTGATTTCCTTTAGACTTAAAGTCAAGGTTAATGGAAATCGATATGTTGAATAGGGCTTATTGATGTAGCCTAAACAACTTTACCTCCAAACGCGAGACGAACTTAGTATGAAACCTAGTTCGTGAATTAGCGTTTGGGAACTTCTAGGGTTTACGATACAAGATCTACCTTACGAAGTTTCTATCAAATCTTGGTCGTGATAAGATTGAAAGTATTCAATCGATCCAAAATACATGATGACTTCCGACCTGTGCTTCACGATCCTCAAGTGAAGTCTTTCAATAGTCGTAGTCTAAAAGGACTTCGAGATGACGACCAACCTTTATGCAAGGATACACAGATGTGTAGAGGATTGAGATTGTATCTTGCAGAAGGTCATCTATTTATAGTGATCACCAAGGGAGGCTTTGCTTAAAGTTTAAGCAACCTTGAGTAGGGCTCAAGCAAGTTCCGGAACTAGGAAAGTCCATAACTTGATTACCCATTCTCAATCTTCTAAAAACTTTGGACTAAGCCAAAAAAGTTAAAGAAGACTCAACCTTGTTTGAAGGTTCGCGACTTCTGGACTAATGCTTGTTTGGACATCGCTTTGCGACTTCTGGTCCAAATACTTTGTTTGAACATCGCTTGGACTAAGTTGTTGAATTCCAAGGGCCAAGTAATGACAAGTCCGAGAACTAATCATGCCTAGACCGAAAACTTCAAGATATGGAGTTGGAAGTTTTCGCATGGCTTATATGAACGCGTTCACAGAGCAGTCAATAGAGTTCAGGAGAATTCAGGAGAATTCTTGAACTTGTATGTACGCGTTCATGCACGCGCTCATACATACTTAGCTCGTTCTCTGAAATGCCAAAAGCAACACATGTACGCGTTCACCGTTGGGGTCATTCCAAGTGACAACTCAACATACTCTACCTATACATATTATCACAAGTGTGACAAATGCAAAGGCGAAAATCCTAGAATACCTTCGGATCATATAAACAACATCATAGACTATTCGTATGATAGAAATGGTAAAAACGATACGGAAAGGAAAAGCCTTTCTAACCTTCAGCGAGGACGTTATGATTTATCAAGTAGTAAGCTCCGGTCTTAGTCTTCATCAGTCTTCGTCTCAATTACCTAAAACTATCCTAGTCCGAGGTTGTAGAGTAAACTTATCAAGGATTGTGTTTTTGTCTAATAAACTTGACATCTGACTTGAGATAGCAACATCAGTGGGTTCAACCGAGCAATGCTCTAACAATCTCCCCCTTTGTCAATTTTAGTGACAAAAACCAATCTTACATATGGATTCAAAAAGTAAAATCTTTTAGCCCTAACCATAATGTACTTGATATTCTTGTAATCTTCA
>JAJJMA010196168.1:0-14910 GCA_023529015.1 Papaver nudicaule | reverse complement strand
TCATCAATCAATCGTGTTTCGGGTGTGAATTTATTCGCTCCCAAACATTGGCGCCGACTAAGGGGATTCGTGTAAAAGAGATCGTGTTTTTCCATCAGAAAAGTCGTGGAAAAGTCTTGAAATTCGTGCATGAATCCACAAAAAAAATAGGGTTTTCAAAAAATCGCGAAACACTGTAGCATAAAAGGTCACAGAAGAAACGTAGAAAGCGTCGCCGAAAACCCAACAGGAAGGTAGCAGAAACCCTCAAAGAGCAACAGCAATAAGCGTTGCAGAAGTTCAGTCAATCCAGTTCGTTAGATTTGATCCAGCCTCACATCTACCCGCACGAATCTAGCTTCAGATCTGGCCAATCTGGATCGTCAGATCTGGTCCAGCCTCAAGTGCAGCTCCTAATCCAGCAGTTCCAAGCCGTCCGATCGAGTACAGTTGTACCTGACCGTCAGATTTCGTCCAGCCGCCTGTCTAGCAGCGATCCAACGTTCCTCAGCAGCTTGTCCCTGTCAGCAGGCCAATCAACTGTACACGTCATTAGATCTAGCCATTCAGAGGTGGACACGTCACCAGACTGTCCCAGTCAGCAAAACCAGATGAGTCAGCTGAGACACGTTACAAATCGGCTGAGTCAACATCGCCATGTCAGCATTAGATGCCTAGTCATCAATGCCACGTCAACCGAGATGGCCTATCAAGCTGTGCCAGGTCATCAACAGTGGGCCAGACTTTTGACACGTCATCAACTTTGGTCCTGTCAGGATTGCCACGTGTTGGACTTGGTCCAGTCAATCTGGTCCAGTCAGCGCTACGTCATCTATTACGCGCGCGCACCTTTACAATCTTGTTTCGTCAATATCTCCTTCGTTTCTCATCCGAATTGAGTGATTTTTGGCTCGTTAGAATCGTCTTTCGATTCCCCACAGTATGGAGTAGATGATTGCTCAGACCCCTTCAATGTTTAGCCTTGCATCACATCGCAAGCAACCAAAGCCTCACCTTGCACGTGAGCACTTAAGTCTTGCTCTTATCGCAAGCATAAAATCTCTCCTTGCACGTGAGTATAAAGACTTGTACTAGTGCAAGCACAAAGACTCGTCTCAACCGCGAGCCCAACAATCTTGGTTTGTCTAAAGTCTCGTACTCAACACAAGCAAACAGCCAGACAGCCCAAGAGGCCAGCGCTTCAGCCTTGTCACGTTGCGAGCAAAAAGCCTTGCCAAGATGCAAGCACACTACAAAATCCTTCAAAGATGCAAGGTACACAACAAAGTCTTGCCAAGCAGCAAGCACTCAACTCAAGTCTCGTCTAGCTCACGAGCATCATAAGACCATCACATGGCAAAAAGTCTCGCCTAGCAAACGAGCAATTTTATTGCAGGTACAGTTGGGGGCGTCTTTAAAATATCTTCCCACAGTGGGGGCGAATTACGGTTTACTACGACAACCATTACTCATGCTTGGGGGCGGGCCTTTAGTGCAAAAGGGAATCCGAACTTCTTAACCCCCAACAAGTTGTACGTTAAGAGGGGGCGATGTGTGTACCCTATATAAATTGCCCAAAGCCCGCTAATAGGCCCAAAGAAGAGTCTAGAAGCTTCTAGACGTCTTCCCGGCGAAGTCTATTCTTTATATAAATACAGGGGATTTAATCCCCAAAAGGTATGATCATCCAACCCTAAAAACTCCTGCACCTAAATCTCATACTTACTTGGGCGTCGGAGCCCTTTTTGTTTGTTTTGCAGGTTCCTCCCCATCTTATTCATCGAGTGGAGGGTAAAACATCATCAATATATCATCATCAATCAATCGTGTTTCGGGTGTGAATTTATTCGCTCCCAAACACCCTCCTTTTTCAGCAAGCCCAAGGTATTGTCGATACCACCGAGTCAGTACCCACTCCACCAGAGATTATTTTAGTCTTAAACAAATTTTCCAAGCCATAGTAGAATCTGGAGAACTGCACCTGGGGAACGAAGGTGTATATCAAAACCCCTTACCAGTTCGGGCATTCACCCTTCCTGAGGAGCCAGTGAACAAGAGAGTGGAACGGATAATGTATTAGCTACGCGAGACTCTCTGTCTCTCGAAACCACAACGAAAAGATATGTTCACAGCTTTGAACATGATAGTATCTGGTCAACGCTTTCGTTTCAAGGAAGCTAGTGAACAACCAACATCCAAGCAAGGATAACCAATTTTAGAAGGAGAGGAACCAACAGAAGGACAAGGCTGGGGACTTCTCACAACCGCTCACCTCCACTGTGCTGAATTTCCGAAGATGCTCATTGATCCTGGATACCCAGTTGTTTTAGGGATAAAACAATAAAGAGAATCTGAGGGGTAAAGTGTAAAGTTGTAATGGTATTCGAGAAGTCAAGATCAAACAAGACTCGCCTAAACCAAGAAATGGTCGTTCGATATTGCTTCAGTTACAAGAGGAAATATGGTTGGTTTAAGGGAGGGAAGCCGAGAAAGATGAGATCAGAAAATTACTATGATTTTCTAGGATGTTGTGAATAAAGTTGCTAAAAGAATGGATATTAAATTCTCACTAGATATTGAATGCTGAATGAGAAGAGTTAATCAATTATCGATGAGATAGATTGATTGTACTGCGCTGAATTAAACTGTTTGTTCTGTCAAACTTTCCGAACTGGTCGAGTGACCTATTTATAGCAATAAAATTCCAACTGATCTCGTAAGAAGTGGAAGAAGCGGAAGACTGGGAGTGTGGAGTAAGTGGGACCAGTTGTAAGATTCTTGCGCCTAATACTAGGGAATACTAACAACCCACTTTCTCATCCCCTCTTTTCAGCAACGTTCGCACGACTTAGCTTTCTTTCCCGTTGAGTGATTGAGCCGTTGCAATCACATGTGCCGTAGACCGCCAAACCAAAACCCTAAAGAATACCCCCCCATGTAACTTACTTGATTCTCGTAAGATTTGTTAAGTGTTGAATACTTGTTAAGTCAAAGCTGACTAAGTGCAAGTCGTACCATTTACTGGTAAACTTATGACTTTGCACAAAAATATAGAGTTTAAGCGATAAGCTTGTGTATCTCTTTGAGGCTTGGTCTAAGGATTGAGCCGTGCAATCGCAATTTAAACCAATGAGAATAGTCTAAGGATTGAGCTATGCAATCGCCATTTAGACTAAAGGGATTTTAACAACCCTCAGTGGCAATAATCAAGTAAATACGACTTTTTGTATGCCATATATATGAGAAATTGACTTGTGGCATATAATGCACCAATTCCCTGAGTAATAGAGACATATGAATGTCCTAAATAATATAATCCATAGCTATGAGCCATGATTAAGAAATATAGAACTGATTATAGAAGCAAGTCTATAATCAGGAGAAAAGTCAGGTTATGCTAACACAGCGTAGCCACAACCAAAAATGCATAAGCATTGCCAATCCAAGGCCTAAATATATGACACATGAATGATAATAATCTATATCACATAGCATGATAATCTTATTAGGAAGTAGGCTATAGGATGTATAGGGATGAACCATAACATTACGTCATATTCAGATTTCTAGACAGTTTGCACGTCACTTACTCTAAAAATCGCCCAGGCCAGCCTATATTTTCTAAAATTATGAAATTTTAGTATGTCATGAGTTGCTCACTGATGAGAAACTTTCATGAAGGAAGTTTCTCCTAAATCCTTACGGATTAGTCTGTGTAGATCGTTATTTGAAGTAATTCGTAATCTGTCAGATTTCAGAATTTGATTAGGAAACAAATTCATAAATACCCTTAAAAATATCTTGATAAATTGGAAACAAATTCATAAATACATATTCTTTTGACAATATGTAGATTCTTTTTTCCTTTTATAGTTATCAAAAATAAAGTCATATATTTTCTCTTTATTATTTCCTACCTAAGAATAAAAATTCATTTATTCTCTCTATATTTAATAAGGGTACAATAATCATTTGGTCTCCTTTTTTTTTTTTTGACTTAGTCAGAGTGGCCACTTAAAATGCCTTGCTATTTTAAGGGCGATGTTTTTTTTAATAGAGGCGAACACTAAAGGCCAAAATAGGGTTATAATGAAGTAATCTTAAAACCCCTTATACATCATAATTAGAAAAACAAATTAAATTATTGATTATAAAAAATATTAGATTATTATTTAGAAAATCATCGTAAGATTAGATAGTTAGCCATTATCACCACCACCACCTGCATTATGACCAACACCGTCTCCATTTCCACCACCACCGCCGTCTCCAATTCCACCACCACCACCACCACCACCACCATTTGTAATTGTGTTTTCAAAAATGTTCAAACATGATTCTCAAACTCAAAACAATTATGGGAAGACTTATTTAAATGATAAATTCGTCGAAAATCAACTCAATCCAATTGTTTCAGACCCAGAATCGTCAAAGAAATGAAATAAACTATGAAGATTCCAGGTATCGTTAAGGTAATATGATGGTCCTTGACGACTCTGCGTGTAAAAACTGTACACAGAGTTGAACAATCGTCTAGGTTTTTACAGTACCATGACGATATATATCTAAGAAGTGGATCCAATATGCCCGAAAATACTGCTAAATCATCAAACTATGTAATACAATTTTGACGATTTAGCTTTGAGAAAAATAACCACCCCTCTGCCATAAAAACAAGTTAAATCGTCACACTATGTAATAAAACCTTGACGATTTAGCTTTGAGAAAAATCACCACCCCTCTGCCGAAAAAAAAGTTAAATCGTCACACTATGTAATAAAATCTTGACGATTTAGCTTTGAGAAAAATCACCCCTCTGCCAAAAAAACAAGTTATATCGTAATGGCTTTTGCATAACTTACATGACGACTAAAATTTATTATGCAAAAATCGTAATGATTTACAACATGAACATGACGAGTGTGAGTGCATTAACAGCTGTTTGAAAACAGGTTGTCAGAATCGTCGTGGTTTGAATATAAATCATGACGAATTTCTGTATTTTTTTTTTTTTTTTTTGAGTTTCTAAACAGTTTAGACATGTAAACTAACACAAATGAATCAAACAAAGTACGATTTATCAAATCCTATCATATCAATTGTTAGCAACAAACCGTTAATAAAAAACCATTGTCAACCTAGAAAACGAACAATATATCAAACACACCAAACCGACATAATATTCTATCCCCTACTAAAACAAAAGTGCGAAACGAAAAAAACTAAACCATATAAGTGTTACTCTCATCGGCTTCAGCTTCACCTTCACCATGGCCACAACCACGACCACGTCCTGATAAGGTGTCAAACCTATCAAGAATAGTCTCTCGACTCTAAACAACTCAATTAAGATGTATCAAAGTAAGTTGAGTTCGAATCCACAGGGAGGTGTGAGTTTTTGTTGTTATAAGGTTCAAGTTTGTTGTCTTTCAATAGCGAAAATTCTCAAAATTGTAAAGTATAATCAAATAAGAGAGAAACATTGATTAAGGAATCATTCTCGACCACGAAACAAGAATCAAATTGATACAAAGCTAATTCTCTACAATCTTCTCGATATTAGCAACCCTAGAGTGGATATAAGCTCATCTACTCCGTTTATCTCCTATATTCACCTAAAAGAATAAGTTCTCTTCAAGGATTCTATTCATGTGAGCACCTAGAATAAGCTCTCTAGATATAACTCACTTGAATTCATTAGGTTCTATGAAATAGGTTACTCCTAGTGATGAGCTCATAAGCTCGACTCATACACTAGTGTAATTCAGGCATCAGACTCCCCAAATCTCACGGCAATCACCAACAGCAAACCACCACATCCACTGTGTATTCTAGCCATAGTTCATCCCATGTATCAATTTCAGAAACCCCTTTCTAACTCAATCAATCTGAACCCCTGGGAAGTCAGCTGAGCACTGCAAACTAAACCCAGAATTCCCCCAAATTTCCGCAAAGCAACAACAATTTCCTTCTTCCTGGGCTATGCCATCTATCTCGTACAACCATCTCCATTTCCTTCACGTTTAACCGCCAAGATTTTCACAAAACCCTTGCTTTCATCTACCTAACCATGGCTGCCATCGACCTAATATTTCACTGTGAAGAACAAGAAAGAAATGAACTGTATTAGGGAGAAGAGACTCGACCTAATATTTTTGACTGATGGCACCCCCTAGCGACTGTTATGTCTGCCCCAACATTCTTTATTTAGTTTAGCTGGTTGCTCTTTTGCTTGCCCTTAACAGAAATAGTGTTGCATTTTTAGTAAGCCCACTTGCGTCTCCTTCAACTGGCCCAGCACCGACGACCCAACAGCAGATTTTGTTATTTTTTTAATTTTTTTTCTTTTGTTTTATGACTTAAGAGTCATTGTACCTGCAAAATAGAAAACGACGTTAAATAACCAATGTACGAGGCATAAGCTTAACTAAAGTGTATAATAAGGTACTCTTGAGTAGGTGTTTTAAGGCACCTATCAAATTCCCCTACACTTAGTTTTTGCTCGTCCTCGAGTAAACTCCAAACACAACAAATCCGTGAGGAAATTGTTGCACTTAAAGCTTGTAGCAAGTTTCTTCTTCTCACTTCGAATCACAACTTCATTTTGTAACAAGTTTGTCTTCTAATCCATGCATGGCTTTGGCTAGCAAATGTGTATCGGTCTTCTCTTAAATGTGAGCTTGTTTTTCCTTCTCTTGGACTGGTTCTTGCTTGTTCCAACGATATGAGTATAACACCTTATTTGCACTTGTTCTTCTTGCTCCAAAATAGTGGTAAGGATCACTCCATGAATGATTGTGGTTTCAAAACTTGTAAAATTGCACTTTAATTGTCTTCGAGTCTTCAAGTCTTCAACTGATTATGCATGGTTCTTGCTTGCATCTAAACTCTCCAAAATCCATATATTCAAAACTGAAATTAGCAATATAATCATAGCAAGTCAGTTACATACCTCCCTTTCTTCATGAATTTTAGCTTGAAATCATAACCATAGTTTCACCGACTTGCACTCATTCTCCATGTAGTTCTTGGATTCTTCTTGTTTCTCTTAGCATAAGATTTGATCTCCTCAATGCGTCACACACCTCACAAAAGTAACAAAATCAGCAACATCACAAATAAGACAAGCATCAACTCCCTTGGATCTTTTTTTCGATGTTTCTCTTGACAATCTTCGACACAAATCTTCCACCATATTGAGCTATTGTATCTCTCCTTGTTACCTTCAAATGAATCTCTTAATCAACAATTAGTTGCAACAATAAATATCTTCAACTCAAAATCACAACAAGGATACTTTACCATAAACTCATCTCATTGTCTTCATAAGCTCTTCTTTTTTCACAAATTTTTTTTCTTTTCTTTTCTTTTCTTTTTTTTTCTGTTTTTTTTTTTGATTTTTTTTTCGGCAGTTTTGTTTTTTTTTTTTTTTTTGCCAGTTCTGTTTTTCGCCTTGGCAGTTCTGTTTTTTCGCCTTTTTTTTTAGAGAGAGAGAGAGAGAGAGAACAAATAACTTACCTCTCCCCCACACTTAAACTCTACATTGTCCTCAATGTAATTGACTCATCCAATGGAATTCAAGTGTAGGTAGAAATCCGGTGGGTTGACTCCCACCAAGCGAAATCGAATGGGTTGACTCCCATTAAGCACAATCTTAGTATCTCGTTGGGGTGTCTCCCAACTAGCGCTTGTTTAACGTCTCTAGCTTGACTGCATGCTTCCTTTAATCCACTAGAGAGGTAAATCACTCAACTCAATGACTTCTTGATTCTCCGTCACAAATTGTTCATAGTATGGCTTCAACCGGTGGCCATTAACTTTGAAGATCTTCCCGGTTTTGGGACTAGAAATCTTAACTGCACCATGAGCAAACACATTAATAACAATGAATACTCCCACCCATTGGGACCTAAGTTTACCGAGAAACAATTTAAGACGAGAATGAAATAAAAGAACTTTCTGCCCAATTTCAAAGCTTTTGCGACAAATCATCTTGTCATGAAAAGCCTTGGTTTTGTCCTTGTAGATGCGTGCACTCTCATATGCATCATTACGTAGTTCCTCTAGCTCGCTTAGTTGAAGCTTTCGTTGTTTTCCCGCTGCATCTAGCTCCATGTTGCACTGCTTGATAGCCCAATAAGCTTTGTGTTCAAGTTCCACCGGTAGATGGCAAGGTTTCCCATAGACTAGCCGAAAAGGTGACATACCAATTGGCGTTTTGTAGGCGGTTCTATATGCCCATAGAGCATCATTGAGTCTCAAACTCCAATCCTTCCTCGTAGTGTTCACCGTCTTCTCAAGGATATACTTGATCTCCCGGTTGGAAATTTCAGCTTGGCCACTTGTTTGTGGATGATATGGTGTTCCAATCTTGTGAGTGACATTGTATTTCTTGAGGAGGGCATGGAAAAACTTCTTGAAGTGAGATCCTCCATCACTTATCACTATACGAGGTGTGCCAAATTTGGAAAAAATACACTCCTTCACAAACTCACAAACAGCTTGAGAATCACTAGTACGAGTGGCTTTTGCCTCCACCCATTTGGAGACATAATCCACATCAAGAAGTATATAAATATTCCTATAAGAACTCACAAAAGGCCCCATTAAGTCTATACCCCAAACATCAAATATCTCCACTGGGAGAATTGGTGTTAATGGCATTTGATTTCTAGCACCTAGATTGCCGGTTCTTTGGCACCTATCACATGCTTTGCAAATAAGTATGCATCCCTAAACAAAGTGGGCCAATAAAACCACTCTCAATGACCTTGAGAGCTGTCCTTTTGGAGCCAAAATGGCCTCCACAAGCATATGAGTGACAAAAACTAAGTATAGATTGAAACTCGGAGTTAAGTACGCACCTTCGGATTACTTGGTCAGCACAATGCTTCCACAAGTATGGTGCATCCCATATGTATTGTTTGGCGTCCTTCTTGAGCTTGTGTTTTTGTGATGTAGACATGGTACTTGGTACCTTTCCCGTAGCCAAGTAGTTGACGATGTCCGCATACCATGGAGCTGGAATCTCAATCAAGAATAAGTGTTCATCCGGGAAACTATCTTGCAAGGGAATTTCATCATCGGAAACCACTAGCCTACTAAGATGGACGGCTACCATGTTCTCAATGCCCATCTTGTCCTTGATTTGAAGCTTGAACTCTTGAAGTAAGAGTATCCACCGTATGAGTCGTGGCTTAGCATCTTTCTTTGTAAGTAGGTAACGAAGAGCCGCATGATCAGAAAATACAACCACTTCGGTTCCCACTAGATATGACCTGAATTTCTCTAGTGCAAAGAATATGGCCAAGAGCTCTTTTCGGTAGTGGAATAGTTGATTTGTGCACCATTGAGAGTTCGAGAAGCATAGTAAATGGCATGTGGAATTTTGCCATCTCTCTGCCCCAACACGGCTCCAACGGCGTAATCACTAGCATCACACATCAATTCAAAAGGTTTGCTCCAATCCGGTGGTTTGATGATAAGTGCGGTTGTCAATAGCTCTTTCAAGCAATCAAACGCCTTCTTGCAGTCCTCACCGAAATCAAAGGTCACCTCTTTTTGTAAGAGTCGACACAATGGCATTGCAATCTTGGAGAAATCCTTGATGAACCGCCTATAGAAACCTGCATGGCCAAGAAATGAACGAACCTCCCTCACAGTTGTGGGGTATTGTAAGTTGTGAATCAAATCAATTTTTGCTTTGTCTACTTCTAAACCTTTAGAGGATATAACATGGCCAAGCACAATTCCTTGTTTCACCATAAAGAGACACTTTTCCCAATTTAGTACTAGATTTGTATCTACGCATCTCTTAAGAATAAGTGTAAGGTTATCTAAGCATTTGTCAAAAGAATCACCGTATACACTAAAGTCATCCATGAACACTTCTATGATGCTTTCTACATAATATGAAAATATACTCACCATACACCTTCGAGGTGCCAGGAGCGTTGCATAACCCGAATGGCATACGCCTATAAGCAAACGTTCCAAAAGGACAGGTGAACGTTGTCTTCTGTTGGTCTTCCGTAGCAATCACAATCTGGTTATAACCTGAAAAACCATCAAGGAAACAATAATGAGAATGGCCAGCAAGCCTTTCAAGCATTTGATCAATAAATGGTAAGGGGAAATGGTCTTTTCGAGTTATGGAGTTAAGCTTGCGGTAGTCAATGCAAACTCTCCATCCAGTTTGAACTCGAGTTGGTATCAAATCGTTGTTCTCGTTTTTCACCACCGTGACACCGGACTTCTCTGGAACGACTTGAATAGGACTAACCCATGTGCTATCGGATATGGGATATATTACCCCCACGGCCAATAGGAGGGTTCAAGCGACGTTGAGCTTCTCTTGTTGGTTTTGACCCCTCCTCAAGAAGTATTCAGTGCATACACATAGAAGGATTGATTCCTTTGATGTCGACAATGGTCCACCCAATGGCAGACTTGTACTCTCTTAGCACTCGGACAAGCCTTTCCTCTTGTAAGTCGGTTAGGTCATTTGCAACAATCACCGGTAACTCTCCCTCACCACCTAGGTACACGTACTTAATATGGTCCGGAAGAGGCTTCAATTCAAGGGTAGGTGCCTGCAAAATTGAAGGTAAAAGCTTTTCATTATTATGTGGTAAAGCAATATAAGAAACATTATACTTAGGTGGTTGCTCTTGTAATGAGTTAAGAGCGCAAATAGCCTCTTCAAGTTCATCACTCACTACCTCATCAAAATTCTTATTCTTTCCACAACCTAAACCATTCATGACGGTGTTTTCTAAAGCATCATCATTATTTAACTCAAATACTTGAACCAAAGAATCAATGACATCAATAGAAAAACAGGAATTAACATCACTAGGATGTTTCATCGCCTCAAAGACATTGAAGCGAACGGTTTCACCATCAAATTTCATAGTTAAGCTGCCCTCATCAACATCAATGATGGTCTTGGCGGTTTTCAAGAACGTTCTTCCCAACAGCAACAATGTAGACGAGGATGAGTCTTCCTCGTTCATATCAAGAACATAAAAGTCAGCTGGAAACACGAACTTATGTACCTGAACCAACACATTTTCAACAAACCCTTTCGGGTAAGTGTAAGACCTATCAGCAAGTTGTATAATAGTACCCGTAGGTTGAAGAGGACCAAGATCTAAAGATTCATAAACAGAAGCGGGCATCACATTAATAGAAGCTCCTAGATCTAGCAAAGCACGCTCAAACCTGGTTTTACCAATTGTACATGGTATAGTGAAACTACCAGGGTCCTTGCACTTTGGTGGGAGTTTCCTTTGTAGCACCGCGGAGGCACACTCCCCCACACTTAGAACCTCATGCTCAACAAGTTTGCGCTTGTTGGTGCAAAGTTCTTTGAAAATTTCGCAAACCGAGGAACTTGCTTGATCACATCTACAATGGGTATGTCCACATGAACCTTTTTGAGAATCTCCCATATGTCCTTGTCTTGCATCTCCTTCTTTGACTTCGCAAATCTGCTAGGAAAAGGTGGAGGAGTTGCTTGAGTAGAAACCAAAGGTTTAGGGTTAGAATTTGTTACCAAATCGGCCTTTTTAGGGGCTGTAGTATCCCTGTCCGCTTCTTCAATGGGTTCTACCATAGGCTCATGGACCTTCGATGGCGATTGCTCAACTTGCTTTCCACTTCGTAACGTCACAGCATTGACGTTCTCCTTAGGATTCACCACTGTTTGAGAGGGAAGAGTACCCGATGCATGTGCTTTCATCAAGTTCATGTCATTGGCTAGTTGGCTAACTTGATTTTGCACTTCCTTCATAGTCATCTCTGATTTCTGTTGAAATTGATTGAACCCTTGAACATTCTTTGAGATCTCTTGCATACTTTGCATCATGAAATTGAACTTGTCATCTAATGATGAACCATGCTCTTGACTGCCTTGTTGTGCTCTTGGTTGAAATTGAGAACCACTTGGTCGATTGTAAGGATTAGGAGCCGCCGCACGTTGATTAGCATAACTGAAATTTGGATGATCTCGCCACCCCATATTGTATGTGTTGGAGTAAGGATCGTATTTCTGCCTTGGTTGCTCTTGGTACAACGCATTTGCTTGCTCCATCTCATTGTTGTGTGAAGCAAGAATCACTGCTGCCATTTGTTGCATCATTCTCTCCATGTTATTCATTCGTTGATCAATATGAGACCCTTCACTTACTTCATTTACCTTCTTCAAGGTAACATCGGCTCGGGTGGAGAATTGTTGAGAATTGGATGCCATATTCTCAATCAAAGTCTCTACTACAACGGTTTTGTCAAGTAAAGATCCACCACTTGCGGATCATTGTACGATCATGTGATAACAACCCTTCATAGAAATTCTGGAGGATAAGTTGCTCACTTAGTTGGTGATGAGGACAACTAGCCAACAATTGCTTCTACCTTTCCCAATACTCATAGAGAGTTTCACCGGTGATTTGGTTCACCCCACTAATCTCTTTCCGAATCCGTGCTGCTTTTGAAGCTGGAAAGTACTTCTCAAGAAACAATTTCTTCATCTCGGTCCATGTAGTTACACTTCTCGGAGTGAGGAAATATAACCATTCTCCCGCAGCATCAATCAAGGAGAATGGGAAAGCTGCCAACAAAGCTTTGTCGGCATTCACGGTCGCTTGCTTCATACTTGTAACCACATATTGGAGCCGTTGCAAGTAACGATTTGGATCATCTCCCGCCATTCCACTAAACTTAGGCAACAAGTGAACGAGTTGAGGCTTCAACTCAATGGTTCCATCCAACTCAATGCAAAGGGGTTGTTGGTCCAAGTTAGGAGAAGCATGTTCCTTGAGAGTCTTCTCCGGTGGAGGTATGACATTGCCCTCTGCGTCCCTGTATCTGAATCTGAGAAATCACTTGTTGAAGAACAAGGAAGCGGTGTGTTGACTGCCAAGACGAACTCCGCTGAATCCCTGAGTACTTTGCCCGAACGAGTTGTAATTCCCACTAATTACCTTGTAGGAGCCAGTGGTTGCACCTGAAATCAAATTCTTGAGTGAAAGTTATAATCGGATTTTGAAACAAGAAGCAAAAAATAACGAAAGAATAAAATAATAACAACTTCAAACTACCACTGCCTCCACGGCAGTGACGCCAATTTTGAAAAGGTGTCAAACCTATCAAGAATAATTTCTTGACTCTAAACAACTCAATTAAGATGTAGCAAAGTAAGTCGAGTTCGAATCCACAGGGAGGTGTGAGTTTTTGTTGTTATAAGGTTCAAGTTTGTTGTCTTTGAATAACGAAAATTCTGAAAATTGTAAAGTATAATCAAATATGAGAGAAACATTGATTAAGGAATCATTTTCGACCACGAAACAAGAATCAAATTGATACAAAGCTAATTCTCTACAATCTTCTCGATATTAGCAACCCTAGAGTGGATATAAGCTCATCTACTCCGTTTATCTCCTATATTCACCTAAAAGAATAAGTTCTCTTCAAGGATTCTATTCATGTGAGCACCTAGAATAAGCTCTCTAGATATAACTCACTTGAATTCATTAGGTTCTATAAAATAGGTTACTCCTAGTGATGAGCTCATAAGCTCGACTCATATACTAGTGTCAATTTCTACATATAAGTGTTTAACAAAATCCCTTCATCAACACAAATATATTGCTACTTGTGTTGAGACCTCCAAGACAATTACGGGTCTAGAAAATCTCAACTAGCAATTGTTAATCAACGATTCAATTTCGAACTTGAATAATCAAATAACACTTTATAATATTAGCATAGTAGAACTTGAACAATAAAAAGAATAATTGCGGACGCTTATTGAATATCAACTATAAATCCATGTTTCGGGTTTTGAACCCTAACCAATAATAAAAGCTTAGCTACTCATGTTCTTGAAAGAAAACATAAAATCTTTGTAAAAATAATGTTTCAAACTAAAAAAATAAGAAAATCAAACTTAGGGTTTTTCAATCTTTCTCCAAAACTGCGCCTCCCAGATGTGTAAAGGATGATCCATCTCTCTTCCTGCGCCTCTTCTTTTATAGCCTTTTTAACTCCTGCAAAACCCTGACTTTCCTGGGCTATTTCCCAGGCCTCAAACCCTTGTAAACCATCAGCTGAACCACTGCATCTGACTCTTACCGACTCCATAAGACAACTTACCAAAGTCATCACGTTGGCACCATTTCAGCTGGATTGCTAACCTGCCAAAACCCTGAACCAAGCCTTTGCAGAATCATACTTGAAACCTAGCATTCCTGGTACTTTATTCAACTCCAAACTCCATAGCACAGCCCAGTCCAAACCCACTTGCAACTCAGCCTTCAGAATTCACAATTTCACGGCAAACAGTCCACAACAAACCCCATAGTGACCACAATTCCAGCTAAAACTTTCCACAATTCAGTGCCATAATCACACAAAACCATCACTAATACCTTTCTTCTCTGTCTCTGCCACTGCCCAGATTTACCATAATTTCAAACTCCATACATCAGCGACATCAAATCTGAACACAGACACCAGCAAGTACTGAACTCAATTTACTCCATTGTCTCGACGCATCGACTACCCAACCAGCAACTAATATCTCTTCTTTAATCTTCCACCAGCCGTCCTCATAAAACCATGGCGGGCAGCACACAGCAAAACCCCCATTCTGCAGTTCAGAAATTGAACCCAAAACAACACAATTTCGATCTTTAATCTCTCTGCAATTCAGTATCGTAGCTCCACCTTTGTATCAGTTCCAACACTCTTTTGTAATTCAGGCATCAGACTCCCCAAATCTCACGGCAATCACCAACAGCAAACCACCACATCCACTGTGTATTCTAGCCATAGTTCATCCCATGTATCAATTTCAGAAACCCCTTTCTAACTCAATCAATCTGAACCCCAGGGAAGTCAGCTGAGCACTGCAAACTAAACCCAGAATTC
>JAJJMA010196145.1:64839-80953 GCA_023529015.1 Papaver nudicaule | reverse complement strand
ATGTTATTTACTCTTCTTCTTTCCTTGGTATCTTCTTCTGTCGGAGATCTTGATTCTTCTTCTTTACTTGGTCTAGATCCACAACAGGTTAATGTTAAACTTCATCATTATTACCTGTTGAACTTGCAACCTCTTGCCCACCTTCTGCCTTTTCAGACTTGAACGAAAATCTAACTTGAGACCCGTATCCTAGACAAAGTATCACGGTTTTTTCTCTTCTGTTTCAGCTTGTTTACTAGCTTCATCCCTTGAAATTTGATAAGCATTCCTTATCAAATCTTCTCAAAGCACAAGTCTTTTCAACTAGTGGACTGGTCATTGAATAACAAGATCCTTCGTTTCTAGCTTGTTTCACTACCGCAATGTTCTGAGGAACAACCAAGATCTGACCTTGAATGAGTTGTCCATTGAAGACTTGGCGAGTGGCGACCGATGTTACCCGGCGAGCATTCATCAGTTTCATGAATTATTGCATATGATTCCAAGATGATGATCATCTATTTTTCCACGTACGATAAGATATCAAGTGTGCCAATCCATTGCCTTGGTATATATATATATATCTAAAACTGGAACTAATTTTTGAAGTCTCTTGAAATTTTATTGCTCATTTTTGTGGGAGGCTTGCAAACAACATTTGTAAAAAGTAGACAGACACCCAAAATCAGATCATAAACTAAAATTTGAAACATGGATCTAAATTACAAATTTCATCAGCCACTTTCCTTTTCTTCTTATTGCAGCTTCTTCACAGACGAGTTCCAGTTCCAGGGCAGGTTACTTCTTCCAGTAGATGCCCGGACATGGCGTGAGACACAGGAAGATTATATTTTACATCGATTTTACATGTTTGAGAGGAGATATCATAATGCAAAGATTATATTTGTTATTGTTGCTGTTTACTATGCTCTTGAATCGTTCATCTGCTATAATTTTATTATTGAGATGTTGGATCTGTATCATCATCAACATATCTCATTTGATTTGTAGGTTAGGGTTTGGTTCCTTCCATTATCACGATGGAGGCGTACAAATGAAAAGGGACTTGTAAATCATAGTGTACTACTTATACGGGTTAGAGTGCAAATCTGCCCCGTCTAATTTAGGGTTCATTTATCATCCTTGATTCCATTGATCAAACGGCTGACCCATGCGATGCCATAGTTGTAAATGAGTTTAAAGAGTTGAATGGAATTGGACTTAACCGTGCCAATGAGGTCCATGACCCAACCTTGAATATCGTTAGTCTTTAAAGCTACCCATTCAAATTCCATCCTTTCCGGCTTGTTTCTTTACCGCAATTATCAAGACCTGACCTTGAATGAGTTGTCATTGGACATTCATCAGTTTTATGTGTTATTCTTATGATTTTCACTTTTCAGTCCTCTTCATAGATAATATACTATCTCGGTCCCACATTAATTGAATTAGTGCACAATAGATAATAATGCTGCACTTGACATGCAAATGTATTTAGCTTAGTGTCAAATTAAGATGCGCTGCTAGAAAATTTACAAGCAAAATAGCTAATAATGCTGCACTCGAGGGTTTCATGACTACACGAAGTTCTACAATGGAATTTTAGTTTCCTTAGTCGATTATAAATGCCTCTCTTAGAGGGAAGTAAATCTTAAATACTTCATGGCCTTATGAACCTTAATTTTGTTGGCCCTGCTATCAATTTCCATGAGTAGAGCGGATCGACTTCTATTGTGAAGGAATAATATATGGGCGCATTATCAGTATGTACACCAAGCTCAACAGAAGTATAGAAGCAGCTCTCTTTTTGTTTCAAGATACATTTCCGTTTCCGAAAATCATAGCACCATAATTTGTTTTCAGTTTAGCTCGTACATACATGTAAGCTTAATTGGCAAGCCCTGATCTCATCATAGCATTTTAGTAAATCAATGTGTCCGTGGTAAAACAATTATAACATGACAATAAAATCTCACAGAGAAGGTTGTTAAATCCGCTACTATTGATTGATTGTCGAGTAGTCATTGGCAGAGTAATTTCGAAGTATTAGATGTCTGTGTTCTATAAACAAACATTTGTAAATATGAAGGCCTAATCTTAGCGAGTGATTGATTTTGATGCATCACGAAAGATCTGCACATAATAACACTTCACTAGTTGTATCTCTAGTGCACATAATTTTCAACAAGAGTTTGAGGAGATAGTGATGCACAAATCAGGTTGGCAGCAATAACTTCCAAATGTGAAAAATAACATTACACCATCCAAGATTATCAGAATAATCTTACTACTCATAGAGTAAGCTGAACTCTTACTACATTCAAGATTATCAGAATAATCTTTTTGCTCATTTTCCTGGTTTGTGCGTACTAGCTAATAGTGCTGCACTTGACATGCGCAAATGTATTTAGCTTAATGTCAAATTAAAGATGCGCTGCTAGAAAATTTACAAGAAGTTGCGTTCGAAAACCCTTTCTAGATGCCAATCGCCTGGTGCTTCTAAAATGGAATAGATCTACATCATGATCCTAAATGTTATGTAATAGGAAACAATGAATTTGAGTGGATTGGCATCTTGAATTTAGATGGTTGTCCTGTATCCGTAACAATTCATCGTTCACTCATATTTTCTCTGAATCTGCACTTGCTGTATAGCTAAAAATAAGTTCAAGAATTACTGTCAATTGTTATTTACTTGTCTTCTTTCCTTTGTATCTTCTTCTGTTGCAGCTCTTGGTATATCTTCTTTTTCGTCTCTAGTTTCATGACAGACATCAATGCAATACAAATTTCCTAGTCTTGGAAGAATTGTCCAAGTCATACTATCAACAGAAATTTTAACAGTGGTCTTGTCGACGATGATTTTACAAGTTCGAGAGGAAAAATCATAATGCAAAAGAGACGTTTTGTTGTTGCTGATGATGCTATGGAATTGTATACCATGATTTTGTATCATACACAGATCGACTGGTTTTGATTTGAAGGTTAGGGTTTGGTTCCTTCCTTCCATTTTCATTATGGAGGCGGACAAATGAAAAGGCAGTGGAGAATCATAGTAGTACTACTTATACGGATTAGAGTAGAGATCTGCCCCGTCTGATTTTAGGGTTCATTTATTTTACTTGACATTGATCTAACGGCTAACCCTTAACCCTTGCGGACTGGCATATTTACTGCGAACAGTTGCGATTGAGACACATAGAGTTGCAGTTCATTTTAAAGTGCTTGGATAGCTTGAGTTAACCGTGGCAAAGAGTCCATGAGCATGATCCAAATCTTTAGTCGGTTCATTGGAAAAAATGATCCAATACGTGGTTGCCATCTCAATACTTGTGAGCGAGCAATAATTCTAATCTTATGGTATCCTAAGATTGCTCCTACGAGATCGCGAGAGTCATACAGTTCGTTTCGACTGACAGACGATTCCAGATTGGTGTCATACGCTTTGTTTCAAATAATTAGGACGATACATATATTTTACAATTTAACAAGCGTTTCAATGTTTTCCTAACCCATAATCTAAACAATGAAAAACTGAAAATTTGTGACAGTTTGACCACTTAGCAGATCTAAAATTACACCATATCCATATACATGTTGATTGTTGAAAAAAGATTTTAATTCACTCTCAAAATACTATCTATATTCTTTAAGACAAAAGATCGAACAAGTACTTAGTAGATCATAAACTAAAATTTGAAACAACATATATACATGGATTGGTTCAACTTATTATTGTCAAGCTCTTGTTCTTGGTCTTCAACTTATCTGTTTCTTAACCTCTCTTAAGATGTCGTTTATTCTTCTTTTGCTTCTTTTAGATCTTGTTTCTTAACCTTCATTGTTACCACCGCTCTCCTTTGAGAAGATTTTAGCCATCTTTTCTGGGTTAACGTTACCCAAAGAAGATATAAGAGGAATAATCAACCAAGGATTCTACAAGTGAGAGAGGAAATATTGCTGTTTATTATGCTATTGAATCGTTCGTCTATCACAAATTTATTGAGATGATGGTGGATCTGCATCAACAGATCTCGTTTGATTTGGAGGTTAGGTTGGTTTCATCCTTAACGATGGAGGCGCACAAATGAAGAGGCAGGGGAGAATCATGGTAGTACTATTTATACGGATTAGAGTAGAGATCTAACCCGTCTGATTTAGGGTTATTTCTCATCCTTGATTTAATTGATCAAACGGCTGATCGATTACCATAGTTGTGGACCATTTTAACGGGTTGGAGATGGATTTGACTGTGTCAATGAGGTCCATGAGCGTGACCGGCCCAACCTTAAGACGGTTCATTGGGAAAAAATAATACTACTACCGTGTGTGCTAATTAGAAGTAGTTCTGGGGAGTGTATTGTGGCTGTTCCAAGAGGATTGGGATTGGCAGCAATTTTCTTGGGTTTGCATTTCTCACTTGGTGTAGTAAAAATAGAATTTGTGCATAATAGCTAAAGACAAATAAAGTTCTCACTTGGTGCTAGTCTTGTGCTTGAATCTATAATCTCACAGCCTGCTACAATGGATCAAATAGCTTCAACCTTTATTGGATTCCTTACCGTGTTCCTAAAGGCTAAATTCAAGGATAAGAAATTCACTATAAATCTCAAATCTTATATGTAATAGAAATTCACAAAACATATATCAATCATGGATACATTTACAAACGAACGCTATTGCTATGTAATGTCACTAAGCTGGGACATGCAAAAAGAAACTTAGCTGGAGTATATAATTATAATCTCAATTCAGAAATCCCAGTACAGATGGCGAACTTAACTTCACTTTCTATACTCGAGTTATCTGGCTGTGGACTTCAAGGTACAGTTCCATATCTTCCTCAACTCACAGAGCTTGATCTGAATTGGCATACTCCAACCATAGGAGGCTTTCTCTTTGTTTCGAGATACATTTCAGTTTCCGAACACCATAAATTATTCCAGCTTCTCTCAGAATAGTTTGTTACATGACTCGTACATACATGGATGCCTCATTGGGAAGCCCTGATCCCATCATAGGAGCAGATTTATTCATCTTCCACCCTAAGCTATGCAGCTAGAAGAAAAACGGAAATGACTGCCCCATACTAGTATATCTCAATTGCTCCGCTGCTTTTTCAGACTAGAGCAAAAGTCTAACCTGAGACTTTGAGCCTGGGTTAAGTATCACGGTTCTTTTTTCTTCTGATACCATAATGTAAAGATGATGACCTGTTGTTGTTGTTGATGTTTATTATGCCATCGAATCTTTCGCCTGCCATGACTTTATCAAGATGTTGGATCTGTATCATCATCAATAGATCGTTTGATTTGAAGGTTAGGGTTTGGTTTCTACCTTCCATTCTCACGATGGAGGCGTACAAATGAAAGGCAGTGGGGGTGTACTACTTATACGGGTTAGAGCTGAGATCTGCCCCGTCTAATTTAGGGCTCACTTATTATCCTTGTTTCCAATTGATCAAACGGCTGACCCATGCCATAGTTTTTTTTTTTTTTTTTTCTATTTTTTTAAGCAAATTTCAAAGATCAAGATTACACCACCCCCTGGTTAGACGGACTATGGTCCGCACTTAGGCTTGGCAAGAGACAAATAGGGGGTGTAGACCAAGCCATAGAAGATTGATTGTTTTTTGCCCATTGGGCTACATCATGGACAACCCCATTGCCGGTGCGATTAACATAAACAAATCTTATCTTCTTAAACTTTCGGGAGATATTTTCAATGTCAGACAATATTGCTTGGGTTCTATGGTCTCCACAGAAATCTTTCTGGTTAATCTTCTTAATAACTCCTTCAGCGTCACTTTCAATCACAATTTGTCTATGATTTCTCTTCCAGGCGGTTATCATGGCTTCTCTTACGGCACGAATTTCACCCTCTTTCGCGGAATAACATGGTATGTAAATTCCTTCTGCAAGTATAAATTGATGATTTGAATTCCGAAATATAAATCTAACCCCCCCTTTTACAGATAATGGATTCCACGCCCCATCACAATTAATTTTAATCCAGTCCCAAGACGGAGAAATCCATGTGGATATATTAGTATTCCGGGTAATTGCAGAAATTTTAAGGAGTTGCGGATGATTGGTTTTTACTGGCAGCATCGAATTTGCTCTTGCAAGGATTGAGGTAGGTTCTTCAAATTTTCCTGTGTGAACAATAGTATTTATGCTGGTCCAGATTGACCAAACCATACAAGCTATAATTGGATATCTTTCGGCTCTTGAAGAATTATCCTTATAAGGATTCAATTGTATCCAATACCTTATCCATTCACGGAAGTTATGAACCTGTAGATGTTGGTTTTGAATTCCCACTTGAGACCACACATTTTTGAGATTCGAGCAAGAAACTAGGGCATGCATGATTGTTTCTTCTTTCCTCTTGCATCTAGGGCATGTAAAATCTGATATATGTATTCTTTTATGCAGGATTGATTTCACAGCTAAGGCTCCTTTTAGCTCCTTCCACATAAATAGGTTAACTCTTGCAGGTAACTTCTGAGCCCATACTTCTGTCCATAGGTCAGAATTCACAATGTCTCCTCTTATAGAGAGGCAGTGATAGGCAGTTTTGGTAGAGAATTTATCGTCCCTAGCATGTTCCCATATCCTTCTATCTCTAGAAGGAATAAGGGTCATAGGGATGTTTTCAATCTTCTCAATAGAAGATTGATCAAATACAGCTCGCAATTTTGCTGAATTCCATGTTCTGGTTTGCTGGTCAATCAGGTCAGCCACTTTAAGATTAGGATCGCGGATGGTGTTATGTTTTGGTGTTGCCACCCCTTTATTTGGAATCCAGTTGTCACACCATGGATCAATGAAATTTCCTTCTCCTACCACCCACGATATGAACGGTTTAATTTGCTCAATTGTTTTGTGCAAGCATTTCCATGACCAAGAAGCTTTATCCGGACATTTAGCATTTAATATATCTGTTTTAGCAAAGTACTTAGCTTTTAGGGCTCTTGCCCATAAAGAGTTAGGGTTCTCCACCATCCTCCAAACACTTCTAGCCATCATTGCAATGTTGTTTATTTCGTTGTTTCGAAGACCTAATCCGCCCTCTTTCTTTGTTTTGCAGATATTTTCCCAAGCCAAAAAATGCATTTTTCTCTTCTTTGTCTTTGGGTCTTTTCCCCACCAATAATCATTAAGGTGAGTGTTGATTTTATGACAAAGACCTTAGGAATTAGGAAAGTGGCCATTTGGTATAGAGACATAGCTTGACCAACATGTTTAGCTAAAGTTGTACTTCCAGCTTGAGCGAGATATTGCGTAAGCTAACTGCTTACCCTTTTCTCAACAGAGGTGAGAAGAGAGATAACCCATGCCATAGTTGTGAACGAGTGTTAAAGATTTGGATGGTGTTGGGCTTAACCATGTCGACCATGAGCAAGACATGATACATTTTCATGGCCACTGCCCAATAATCGACAGACACAAACAATTTTTTCTGGAACTCCCAAATTCAGCTAATCCATGTTCCTTGAGGATGCGCATAGTGTTTAGTGGTGTGAACAATCCGGGACATTGTGGGTCATTCTGCTACATCTTATTTAACACCTGATAATGCAAGTTCGATACAACATACCTACAACATACGCTTTCATTGTAAATGTGTAGTGATGGAATAAATCCGAGCTTATTTACCATTGTAAACTGAGAAGCCAAGAGTCTATAAACTAAAACAGAAAGAAGGCATAAGAATAGAAGAAAATTGAATTTCAAAAACAAGAAAATTGTGTCCGAGAAAATGAACTTTTAAAGGTGTTTTAAGTTGGGTCTTGGTGTGGTTTGATGTTGTGACCTCTTGGTCATCTAGGCACTTGTTCATTTTCATTTGTGAATTGAAATGGAACCTTTAGTCCCACATGGGGTATATCTAAAGATGAGTCCACCATATAAGTGATAGCTCTATCTACTAATATGGGTGGGGGCGGGCTTAGTGTTTGGACGCGCGCCCACAGGCCTAGACGCGGTTATGAGTACCAACCAAGATCCATCTGTTTTGAGTTTAAAACGTTTTGATTCTTTAATTAAGGAAATAATTTTTTAATTAAGTAAAATATAAAACGAATTTAAACTTGATTATCTTTTGAACGGTTTTTCATAATGGAGGCAATTGACCAGGCTGTAAATATTTTCGTTACCAAAATTACTGAAAAAACTTAATGACTGATTTAAACTCCTTTACCGGTTTTAACTTTATTACCTTGCATGAATTGCATGGAATTGATTGTGAATCAATTGCCATTAAGTGCATTCATGTCTCCTTCTCCATTTTTCTGCTATAAAAGAAACTCGAATTTCTCTTTCAAAGCACACCTGTTACAGCTACTATCTTAATCACTTTTCCCCTCTTCTCGCTTTGATTTGCGCTTTGTGTGTTTACATTCTTTCCTTCCATTGCTAAGTTCTTGAGTGGGTGGAGATTATTGAGCTGGTAATCTCTGCAACATGCAGTTCTATCCTGGACGAATCTCCGTTATGGGGGTATAGCTTCACTCTTCTTGAATGTACCCGCGGACTAATTCGTTAAGGACAGTTAGTCGAACTAGTGGCTCTGCCTTCGTAGGAATTTTAGAGTTTCATTTTTATTTCATTGTTTCAATTATTTCAACAAATTGTACTAACAAAAAAAGAAGTGTGTCTTCAATGCCTAGAGACTAGAGTTCTAAATGTTGAATGTGGTTCTAAGTTGAACCAACTACAGCGCCCATTACACGAGACCTAAGTTTGATGACAGTTATTTTACATTTCAGCAAGACTAGCTTGTTTGCTTGTTGACGGTATTTGCCATGACTTATGCTAGAGTTTCGATAAAAAAATCAGTTCAGTTAAGACCTGGTGATCATTTTAGTGAGGTTTTCTTTGGTTCAAGTGATGTTGGTACAATAAATTGTTGACAATTACTTGGCCAAGATATAGTCGTAGACTCTCCTGCTAATACCGGGCTTTGATCTTATGAATTTGATCATTTAGGTTTCAGGGTTAGCGAGATCACCATTAACCATATATTTAAATTTAGGGATCTCTCTATCTCATACTTTCATCCAACAAAATTTTTGTCGTCTCCACTCTCCCATTCCATTCTCCATCTCTCTCTGTAACTTGGAGATCTCTCTTAATCTCTTTAGTTAAGACCCAGTGTTCATTTTACTGAGGTTTTATTAGGCTCAAGTGCATTGGGTATGATATAAAATTCTATGAGTTCTTGGCCCAAAAAATAGGATTAGCAAATACTGGGCCTTTGTGAGAAGATATGGAGTAGTGTATTGAATGGGGTAAAACGTTACAGACTCAAGTCTTTAGGACAGGACATTTATAGCTCATGATTACAGACTCAATCAGACAGACTGAGTCAGGTAAGAGCTGACTCGACTCTGACTCAATACTGACTCAAGCTAATATACTCTAATATCCCCTCGCAAATGGATGAGGGCACCTCAGACCATTTGAAAACAAAGAAACAGAGTACAACACAAAGTTCAGACAACAGAGTAATCATCAAAGAAAAAAAAATCAGAAGAAGAAATCTAAGTCACAGCATCAGCTTCATTGAAGCAGTAAGTCTGACAGAACTGTAGAGGAAACAACAGCAGCAAATGGTCTTGTAGTAGCAAAGCGATACTGACAGTCAGTTGGAGGAGTAGGACATGAAAGGTGAAGTAGAAGTTGAAGTTATTGAAGTAGTTGAAGTAGTTGAAGTGGTTGTAGTAGTTGAAGTAGTTGACAACAACACTTATCACTCTATCAGTAGCATCCAAAAGTCACAAAGAGTAGTTGAAACAATAGTCTTGGAAGAAGCAGTGAAGCACTTGTAAGAAGCAGTAATTGGCAAATACAGCAGCAACAGATGATTACAGCTCAATATGTAGTTGTTGAAGTAACAGTATTTTCAGCAGTATCATCAACTAACTTGCACAGCATAGTAGAACAATAGATAATGAAAAAGTTGTTGTCCTCTGTTGGTTAAGAGGCTCAAATTGTTGTTCAGAAGTGGCTATGTTGTTACAAAAGATTATACACCAAATCTGAAAAGGTTGTTGATATGATTGTTTTGAGGAACAAATCATATAACTACTGGTTGTTGTTACAAAAGATATTATACCAGTTAAATCAAGATAAAAAAATTGAAACTTGAAAAATGGGAAATTAACCCATAATAGTTGTTGATATTACCTTTCTACTGTTGTTGAGTTGTTGATGAAGTTGTTGTTGTTGAATTGCTGAAGTTGCTTAATTATTGCTGCTGTTTTTGTAGCTGACTCATGATGTTGTAGTTGTTGCTGAACTGAACATTCCACCAAATCCCCCATTAAACAAACAAAATTGTAACTCAATGAACCTACACTCCAAATTAACACCAGTTGCAAAGTAGTTGTTGAAGAAAAATACCAAATATTATGTGCACATACCCCCTTTGTAAACAGAAGTAGTTGTTCAACAACTACATAACTCACATAACTTGTAGGCAGGATATGTATGGTGAAGTAGTAGTTGAAATAGTTGAAGTATTAGTTATCACTCACATAACTTGCTGTTGTAGGACAGTAGTTGTTGAAGTATTAGCATCACTGGAACTAGCAGCAGCAGAACAATACCAGTAGCATGAACAGAAGTTGTTACTTCTACCAACACTGACAGCAAGAATCCTGCTACTTCTCATTTGAAACCAGTACAAAAACACCATTATGTGCAACAAGAAACAACCAAGTAACATCTTCAACACATGAAACATTGCAGATACCCCATTCACCCAAATCAGAAGAAAATAATTTCTTTCCTGGTACAAGGGTATTCGGATAACCTTATAACTAGTAGTACTAGATTCTGAAGCACAGTCACACATGAAACCAGTGACAACCCAATCATCTGCTCTTGATGGTGGTGGTGGTGGTGGAAGTAAAAGAAACATCAATCTTTCAATCATTGTTGTAATTAAACCAAAAACGAAATACCGAATTCCCACTTTACAATTTAAATCTTGGAATTTCATAATCTTGAAATTGATCAATAAGAACACAAGACAATAGAAAGAAAATTGTGACTTATCTTGATGAAGGAATTCTTGCAGCATAGAACACAGTTCTTCAGAGAGATAAATTCCCAAAATTGAATTTACCTAAATTCCCAAGATTGAACCTTTTCTTCTTCTTCTTCTTAGAACTAAAATCTTGTTTCTTTGATCTTGAAAACTATGAAACCCTAAATGAGCTTCAATTTCTCTATTGAATCCACAAATTATGAAAACCCCAATTTCTCTGATGAGATTTTCTTTTTCTTTTCCTTTTCTTCTTCTTCTTCTTCTTAGGGCTGATTTCTTCTAACACAGCAGAACTGGTCATATTGATTATCTAAACGCACAAAATTGTGACGAAAAACAAGAATTGATTTATGAGACAGAGATTTTAGGGTTTGAAGATGAGTTTGATGGTGATGATGATGGTGATGAGCAGAAAGATGGTGAGGTTGATGGTGGTGGTGTTGAGCGGAAACTAGGTCAGGATCGAAGGAAGAAACAGCTCGTTAGAGCCATGAAGTTTCTTCCCCCTCTGATACCATGAGAAGATATGGAGCAGTGTATTGAATGGGGTAAAACGTTACAGACTCAAGTCTTTAGGACAGGACATTTATAGCTCATGATTACAGACTCAATCAGACAGACTGAGTCAGGTAAGAGCTGACTCGACTCTGACTCAATACTGACTCAAGCTAATATACTCTAATACTTTGTATTATGGGCTTGAGATTTTAGGGTTAGCACTTACAACCCCACTATATAGTAAACAATGTAGGGGATTTCTCCATCTCAGACAGACTTTCATCACAAAATCATAGCCTTCTCCACCTCTTCACTAAAATCATCTTTATCCAAAATGATAACAAAGATACTGGCTATGAATGAGAATCCTCCTTATATACAACATCATAAATGAAATCATTTTTGTCACGATGAGTTTTTCTCTCAAAACCATCTCTACTGGTTTGACCGAGTTTTCTTCTGATCAGAGAACCTATATATCATGTCTAAAGAAGCATTATTGTCTGATGAAAATACCCTAAGTAGAAATTCCTTGGTAGAAAAAGCTGTAAAATGAGAATAGATCTATATGTTTCTGGATGTTTATATAGTAGTTTATGTAGTAAGGAATGAATAAAGTTGAATGGATTATCTTGAATTTGAAATATTGTCTTGTATCTGTACCAAATCATCTTTAACTCGTATTTTCTCTGAATGTGCATTTGTTGTACCTGGAAATAAGTTCAGGAATGTCCTGGCAGGCTATGTTAGCATTCCTGTCTTCATTTTTATTTAATTATAGAGTCCATTGTGGTTAAAAATTAAATTAGGATGCACAGATGAAATTATACATAAACATTTGTCAATGGCCACTTGGAAGAATTCTTATAGTGGTCTGTTCCATTACTGAGGAATGAGACGGCGCATGGTGTTTAGATGTGTGAACAATATATCCGTGACATTCTGGGTCTTTCGGCTACATCTTGTTTGACACACAATTACTTCAATTGTTGAAAAATGCTCTAGATGTTTTGAAACCAAGAGTCTACAAAATAAGCAATTGTACTTTAAGCTCACATAGTTTTAGTTTATATTCTTCTTTT
This sequence comes from Papaver nudicaule, assembly GCA_023529015.1. Lineage (NCBI taxonomy): Eukaryota > Viridiplantae > Streptophyta > Magnoliopsida > Ranunculales > Papaveraceae > Papaver > Papaver nudicaule. The sequence continues at coordinate 68,336 of JAJJMA010196145.1, read as the reverse complement.
CCGAATGAGTTACTCCTCTTTCTGCATTGAACCTCTAGGATTGAGATGCCAAAACTAAAAACATTTGATTTAGCCATCCCAAAACCAAAATCAGCAATTTCAAGGACAATCCCAGCTATAACCCAACTTATACATGCTCTACGGCATTGCCTGCGCAACCCCCTCACCACAAAGAACACAAGAGTGCGGTGATGCCTTTCCTCTGCAAAGATTCTTTTGTATTCAATTTGCCATGAACTAAGCTCCGTATAAGCATATTGATTTTAGGAGGAATAGCTGGCCTACAAATGGAAGTTGTAGGAAGATCGAATAATGTTGAAGTTTCAAGTTTCTTTATGACTTTTTATGCTTAGGCAATTCCTAACACATTTTCCATTTGGAGTGTTGGTTAGATAGTGGTGGTTGGAGATTTCTCTAGCATTTTAATAAATCAATGTGTCCGTGGTAAAACAATTATAATATGACAATAAAATCTCCCCGAGAAGGTTGTAAAATCCACTTCTGTTGATTGATTGTCGAGCAGTTTTTGGTAGAATAATTTCGAAGTGTTAGATGTCTTTCTTCTATAAACAAAAATTTGTAAAGACGAAGGCATAATCTTAGCGATTGATTGATTTTGATGCAGCACGAGAAATCTGCACTTAATAACACTTCATTAGTTGTATCTCTAGTGTACATAATTTTCAACAAGAATTTGAGGAGACAGTGATGCAAAAATCAGGTTGTAGTGATAAATTAATAACATTACACCATCCAAGATTATCAGAATAATCGTACTATAGAAAGCTGAACATTAAATACTATTATAAAGATCATAAACTCAAACAACATTCATGATGATAAAATGACTAAATAATAAATTTCATCACCCACTTTGTACAATGGCCTACTACTGGTATAAGAGAAGGTTATAATCATGATGGTTAGACTTATGGCTCTGAATCTACTTCTTTAGATGTTATTTGCTCTTGTTCCATCTTCTTGACTTGTTCTATCTGCTAATTCGTCAAGATTCACATGTGAATAACCTTCATCACCGTAACATGTTGAACATCTTCTCCTGAAGAATTGCTGAGATCTCAAGGGAACATATAATCCAAAAATTTGACATGTTTGAGAGGAGATATCATAATGCGAAAATGATTTTTTTGTTGTCGATGTTGTTTATTATGTTATTGAATGGTTTGTCTGCCATGATTTTATGGAAATGATGTTTGATCTATATCATAATCAACAGATCTCGTTTGATTTGAAGGTTTAGGGTTTGGTTTCTTCCTTCACGATGGAGGCACTCAAATAAAAGACAGTAGAGATAATCATAATGTACTACTTATACGGGTTGAGTAGAGATCTGCCCCGTCGAATTTAGGGTCTCATTTATCATCGTGTTTTCTTTGATCAAATGGCTGACCCATACCATAGTTGTAGACGAGTACTCTTAATGGGTTGGATCAGTTCGAGTTAACCGTGTCAATGAGATCTATGAGCGTGACCCGACTTTCAGACGGTTCATTGGGCAAAATTAATACTACCGTGTATGCTAATTAGAGGAAGTTTGAGGGATTGGCAACAATTTTTTTGCATAAGGTTTTCATTTGTCAGTAACAATATCTTAGCTAGGTGTGCACAAGGACTGATTCAAAAGCAGTCATAGTAGCTTTCTCTTCAAGAAGACTACGTCTACGTGGGTTTGAATCTATAATGAACACTTCTAGGATTTAATCCGACTTCTCACAGCCTGCTAGAATGGATCAAATATCTTCAACCCTATTCCTTACCGCGTGTTCCAAAAGGCTAAAACCTAGTTATACGGGGACACGTACAAACCTGTTGACTGCATGGACAAGTCTTTTCTTTTAGTTTTAATCGGTTGACTGCATGGACAAGTCTTTTCCTGATACATGTCCTTAGAATTAAAGATCGATATTAGGTGAATGGTTTTCCACCCTTCAACTGGTGGATTTGCTTCTCATTATATATCGATACAAGATACATATTAGGGTTTACAATTGTAGTCAATACAGTTTAAACAGAATCATAAATAGCTAGCTTTAGAATAGGTCGTATGGTTAAGTTGTTAGAGACCTTATCCTAGGCATAGAGTCAGTCAAACACACGTATAGTACATGTATACTTAACATCTTCGCTCAAGTTGTGCATGAGCTTGCTAAATGTTCAACTTGTCCTTCAAAAACTGAAACCTTGGAGAAGCCAAAGCCTTCGTAAATATGTCAGCAATCTGATCCTTAGTCGAAATGAACTTTACTTCAAGTTGCTTACGAGCTACCCTCTCACGTACAAAGTGGTAATCGATCTCAATATGCTTCATCCTTGCATGAAATACTGGATTGGCAGTTAGATATGTTGCTCCAAGGTTATCACACCATAAAGTGGGACTCTGTATTTGAATACCCAATTGGCTGAGAAGAGACTGAAGCCATATAAGTTCTGAAGTAGCAATGGCTATACCTCGATATTCTGCTTCAGTGCTTGATTTTGAAACCGTCTTCTGCTTCTTTGCACTCCATGAAACTAGATTTGCACCAAAATAGATGCAATACCCACTGGTGGATCGTCTGTCATCTAGACTGCCAGCCCAGTCAGAGTCAGAATAAGCATGAAGACGTGCGTCACTTGATTTCCGTAACACCAGGCCATGATTTACCGTATGTTTCAGATACCGCAGTATGCGTTTGACTAACTCCCAATGCTCCACATATGGTTCAGTCATATATTGGCAGACTTTGTTTACAGCGACAGCAACATCAGGGCGAGTAATATGCAGATATTGTAAAGCTCCACAGACACTCCTATATAATGTTGGATCAGCAAACTTATGAGTACCTACTTTTCTGATTTTTTCATTCAAAGCAAGTGGCGTGGATAATGGCTTTGCTCCGTCCATCTTGGTACGTTTTAAGAGATCTGTGATATATTTCTGCTGGCTAATTATCACTGAATCTCCTTGCCTGATGACTTCAACACCCAAGAAATAACTTAGGTCACCTAAGTCCTTAACTGCAAAAACTGAACCCATATCAGAAATCAACTTGTTAACTAGAGAAGGATTGGAACCTGTGACGATGATATCATCAACGTAGACAAGTACATAAGTAATTCCATCAGCTTTTTGTTGTATGAAGAGACTGTTATCTGCAACTGAACCCTTGTAACTCAAATTTAGAAGATGTGAGCTCAGCTGCGAGTACCAAGTTCTAGGAGCTTGTTTCAATCCGTAAATGGATTTATTCAGCTTGCAGACATATGTAGGATGGTCTGGATCAACATAGCCTGCTGTTTGGCTCATATACACCTCTTCATTTAGTACTCCATGCAGAAAGGCATTTTGCACGTCCAGTTGGCGCATAGTCTAGCCATGTGAAACTGCAATCGAGAGAACTAGACGAATTGTACTAGGCTTAATCACCGGACTAAAAGTCTCGACAAAATCAAATCCCTCTCGCTGATTGAATCCTTTAGCAACAAGGCGAGCTTTG
>JAJJMA010196145.1:39698-64739 GCA_023529015.1 Papaver nudicaule | reverse complement strand
CAATTGACGCATTGTCCAGCCCTGTGATACTGCAATTGAGAGAACTAGACGAATAGCACTTGGTTTAATCACCGGACTAAAAGTCTCAACAAAATCAAACCCCTCTCTCTGATTGAATCCTTTGGCAACAAGTCGAGTTTTGCGTCTGTCAAACTTGCCATCTGATTTCTGCTTGACACGGAAAACCCATTTGGAGCCGATTACATTCATCCACCATTCATACGGAACTAGACTCCAGGTGCCATTTCTTATATGGGCATTTATCTCATCATCCATTGGAGGCCGCCACTTCGGATCTTTGGACGCTTCTGTATACGAGGTTGGTGCTAGAAAATCATCAGATTCCAGAGGATGTTTAGTAGCTGTCAGGCATAGCTTTTTGATTGGCTTCTTGATTCCATCTTTCGCACGAGTTCTCATTGGATGCTGTGGAATCACTGTTTGAGACTGATGAGTTACAGCTTGCACTGTTGTCTCACCTGCATTCATACTACTCTCTGCCACAATTGGTTCATTGACCATATGGTCTGGAACATCATTACTGGAACTATGTGACTGTGTATTATTGTCAGGAGTAAGATGTTCTGAGGGAGTAGAACCAACTAATTGTGAATCTGTGTGTGAGATTATAGGTGCAGATTTAGAGAAAGTTGATGAAGTAAGAAGCTTAGTTGATGGAAAATGTTGCTTAGGGGAAGAAGCACATACCTGTTGCTTGACAGAAAATGGGAAGCTATTTTCTTCAAATTTGACGTGGGGAGAGATATATACTCGATTGGTTGGAACATGTAGACATAGGTAACCTTTGTGAGCACCACTGTACCCTATAAAGACACATGGAAGAGACTTTGTTTCTAGCTTATTAGCTGCATAAGGTCGTAGACATGGATAACACAAACAACCATAAACTCTGAGGAAGGATAAATCTAGTTTTTTGTTATATAATAGCTCAAGTGGAGTTCTGGATTCATGTTGAGAAGCTGGTATGCGATTGATTAGGTAGCAAGCTGAAGTGAATGCATCTGCCCAGTACGACTTAGGCGTAGAAGCATGATACAGTAAAGATAAACCCGACTCAGTTATGTGTCTAATACGCCTTTCAGCTAGACCATTTTGTGCTGAAGTATGAGGACAAGAGAATCTGTGTACAACTCCTGAACTGTTTAAAAAAGCTATGAACTTTTGGAACTCACCACCGTTATCTGATTGGAACACTTTGATTTTATGATCAGTTTGATTTTCTACAAGTTTTTTGAATTGAATGAAGACTGTTAGGGCATCTGATTTTCATGCCAAGGGATAAATCCAAGTGTAATGAGAGAAGACATCAAGTAGTAGAAGATAATAATGATAGCCATTTCTTGAAACTTTGGGAGAGACCCATAAATCAGACACAACTAAGCCTAAAGGCTTATCAACGACAGACTCACTAATAGGAAAAGGAAGTTTATGACTTTTGCTTACATGACAAGAGTTGCAAAAATCAAACTTTTTATTTGAAACTGGAAGGGAAAATCTGTTGATAACTCTCTTGACTGTACGCAACATGGGATGGCCTAAGCATTGATGCCAGAGAGGGATTGTAGGTGACACAAGTGCTGCTGGATTTGTGGTGTTGATCTCTCGCACTCCGTCAAAGATGTAGAGACCATTTCTACTCCTGCCTCGCAACAGTGTTGCCCTGGTGTGCAGATCCTTTACAAGAAAGAAAGAGGAGTGAAATTCAAAATAGACATTGTTGTCTTCACAAAACTTTGAAACTGATAGCAAGTTGGTTTGAATATCAGGGACATGGAGAATATTTTTAAGAGAAAAAGAACGACTGTTGTGAGTGAAAAATGCGTTACCAATGTTCTCTATGTGCAAAGCATTTCCATTGCCTACACGCACTTGTTCTGTTCCATCATACTCATGGCTAATGGCAAGATTGTTCAGGTTATTTGTCAAGTGGTGTGTAGCATCTGTATCAGTAACCCAATTGTTGTCCATAGCTCCTCCGGGTAAGGCCAAATAAGCAGCAGGTTGGCGTCTTTTGTTGTTTTGCTTGTCTTCCTTGTACCTGAACCAGCAGTCTCTGGCAATATGGCTCTTTCTGCCACATATCTGATATGGCCCCTGTTTTTCTTGTCGTGCATCATTAGGTTGACTGTTAACCTTAGGTGCACGATATTGCTGATTCTGTTGGGGACGGAAACTCTGGTTTCTCCTTTGCTGATGACCTGATGAAGATCTAGGTGTAGAAGAAGAAGCAAGATTAGCAATTGGCTGTTGCAGTGAAGGCAACTGCTGTTCTAGGCGCATATCATATGAAATCAGATGTGCATAGAAGGTATCCATGTATATCTTCTCAACAGTACTCAAAGAAGTAACTATAGGATCATAAGCTGGTTCTAGTCCACTGAGTATGGACTGTTGCATGTCGTCCTCATCCATAGAAATACCTGATGCTGCAAGAGCATCAAAAAGTTGTTAAGATTTTGAGAAAAACTCGTACATAGTTTGATTACCTTTCTTTAGACCATGTAGTTGTCTTTTCAAGTTCAGTGTATGTGCCTTAGTCTTAGGCGCATATCTCTTTTCAAGAGCTTCCCAGACCTCTTTGGAAGTAGACAAGCCTGAGACACGACCCAACACCCCTTCAGTGAGAGATGAAATCAGCCATCCTTGAAGAATCTGATCTTGTTCTTCATGTTTAGTGAAAGCTGGATTGACAGTAGCTGGTGCACCTTCTTGTGTGCTAGGTAAAGTTGGAGGTGGTTTGACATATGTGCCGTCAACATAGCCTTCCAATCTATAGCCTTTCAACAGTGGTTTAAACTGTGTCTTCCACAGTAAATAGTTGGTATCATTCAACTTGATGTTGATGAGATGATGAGCAGGAATAGTTTGAAGTGTGGTTGTTTCTGTGGTGGACATGATGAAGATTGTGATGATAGGAAAGGAAAAAGAAAGAGGAAGCGAGGATATGGATCTTTCTGGCTGATACCAAATTAAAGATCGATATTTGGTGAATGGTTTTCCAGCCTTCAACTGGTGGATTTGCTTCTCATTATATATCGATACAAGATACATATTAGGGTTTACAATTGTAGTCAATACAGTTTAAACAGAATCATAAATAACTAGCTTTAGAATAGGTCGTATGGTTAAGTTGTTACAGACCTTATCCTAGGCATAGAGTCAGTCAAACACACGTATAGTACATGTATACTTAACACTTAGAAATCTCAAATTTTATCTCTAAAAGAAGTTTCACCAAACATATATCATCAATCATGGATACCATTATAAACGGACACTATTGTTATGTAATGTCACTAGGCTGGGACATGCAATAAGAAACATAGCTGGAGTATATGATTCTCCAATTCAAACATCAAACCCAAGTCAAATATCAATCAAGTTTCCAATCTGATTCATGATAACTCAACTAGTTGCGAGTTCATTTACAACGCGAAGAACTGTCAATGGATATGTTAGCCATTCTGCATATTCATTTATCAAGCAAACACTCTATTTTAACACTTAAAAAAATTCAATTCAGTTTCAGATAATAGCCAAGAATTCGCTCAGTAAGTGCAACCAAATGACATCATTTTACCTTCTTCTTATCCACCTTAACTTCTTGGTCTTTTTATTGATCAGCATAAATCAATTCCCACAAGCCAGTCATTGATGCCATGAGCATGAACGAAGGGTGCTCTTAGAATTCAAATCTTCTCTGAGTGACCCTGCAAACCGCTTGTTTTCATGGAAAGAAGGAATCCAACGCCAAAACTGTTGCAATTGGTGCATGGAATAAAATGTTCCGGTGACTCATTTCACATCGTGTTAATCGACTTACGAAACACCATCTATGAAAACTTCATCAATCGTGGTGATGATGATGAAATACATCTACATGAAATTGCACTACATGATAATGAAAGCACTGTTAACAAGAATTGGAGACAGTGATGACAAATCAGGTCGTTCCAATGTAAAATAACATTACAGTATTACATCCTCCATACTATGAAAAATTCACCCATTTATCAACAATTGAATATGCGCTTTAAGTATTGAACATTGTAATTCCACTCCCAAGAAATACATTACCGGAATAAGATTAGTACTCATTGAAAGCTGAACAGTAAATAATACATTAAAAACCCAAAATCTGAAATAGTAAACATGGATCTAAATTACAAGTTTCATCAGCCACTCTGTTTCTTTAGATGTTATTTCCTCTTCTTTGGCTTTTTGGATCTTTTGCCGAAACTCTTGTATCATCCTATGCAAAACCCACTGCAGGTGAATAGTCTTCACCACTCCGTACCATGGATTGAGTGGAAGAGAAACTCGTCGACAAAACCATTTTACAACCTTGTGAGGAAATTTCATAACGTAAGGATGATAGGAGGTTGTTGTTGCTGATGATGCTATTGAATTGTTCTTCTCTGACATGATTTTATTATTTAGATGTTGGATCTGTACCATCATCAACCTATCTTGTTTGATTTGAACTACCTTAAAGTTTCACGATGGAGGCGCACAAATGAAAAGGCAGCGGAGGATCATAGTAGTACTACTTATACGGGTTAGAGCAGAGATCTGCCCCGTCTGATTTAGGGTTCATTTATTTTCCTTGACATTAATCTAACGGCTAATCCTTGTGGACTGACTATCTACGGTGGGTGGTTGCAATTGAGACACGTAGAGAGTATTAAAGGGTTGGAGCTCTTTTTAGGGAGCTTGTCTAGTTTGAATTAACCGTGGCAAAGAGTCCATGAGCAAGATCCAATCTTTAGTTGGTTCATGGGGAAAAAAATGATACTAACTCTGTCCCATAAAAAATGATCCTATTGGTAAAAATTAAAAATTAAAAGGGCAGATGAGATAAGGGCTTGCCAATTAAGCTTACATGTATGTCAAAACAAAGAGAAAGCCGCTTCTAATGCAGTAACCTTCAAAGTATCATGATGTCATGCTCGTGAAAGGTGATCGCAGGGCAAACACAATCAAGCCTCATAAGGCCAGGAAGTATGACAAAAACTAACACAATCGAGTTCATAAATCTATTCATTAAAGCATTCACTTGTATATTTCTTCCTCTGTTTAATGAGATTCTTGCTACAATTTTCACATTGCGCCCGAAGATTTCATCTCATTTTTGCACGCAAGTAATATGGCCACATTAATAACTATCATAACCAATCCATGTGCCGATGTAGCGAATTTTCATCACTGCATACTTTTATAGGAATATTGCAAGTTTTGGAACGAAGGAAAGTATCTAGAACTGCTTGATCCCGTATTGAGAGAGCACCATTCAACAATAGAAGTGATGAGATGCATCGAACTTGCATTTTGGGAAAGACCCAAAATGGCTCGGATTGTTCACGGACTTTCTAAAGTTTTTAAAATTCTATATGGTAAATATTTTTGAAAGAAAGATATTTACCATATAGTATATGATATTTAGAGATTCAATTTGGTATTTTATTTTTCTAATTCACGACAATTGCACATTTGCACGAAGTATCGACATAGTTGTGCTCTCATAATCCTCTCCACGCTGTTGGTCTATGGCCTCTTTTTTTCGCAACAGAGTGGTAGTTTTGCCACCAAACAGAAAAACTAGTAGTAAAAACAAAAAGTTTGGATAATCTTAGAGATTGATTTTGATGCAACACAAATGATTTCAAGCATGGGAAATTAATGTCACTTCACCGGACCCCTCGGCAAAAAAAAACATTACAGACCCAAAATTGTACTTCGGTGAGTCTAGTCTCCGTTGAGTTTCTAATAAAAAAAAATTGATAGAAGAGTTTCTGATAAATTGCAGTTTCAAAAAATAACATTACACCATATCCATACATGTTCACTGGTGAAAAGTATTTTCAGAATAATCTTATTACTCATAGAGAAAGCTGAACAAGAAATACTCTCTACATTCATAAAAAAACAAAATTTGAAATACTAAATAAATAATTAAGTTATCAGATCATAAACTAACATTTGAAAAATTACAAATTCCAGCAGCCCCACTACTGGTAATGGAGAAGGTTATAATCACGATGGTTCAACTTGTTATCGTTGAATTCTCTCCTTTGTATGTCTCTGTGTATCTGTTTCTTTAGACTTCTTCTGCCTTTTGGTATATTTTTCTTGTTGCAGCTCTTGGGTCATCTTTTTCACTATCCAGTTCTAGGACAGGTTAATAACACCCATCATTCGGATCTTCTTCGAATATATATAACCAGGATATGAAGTTAGCAAGAGGACACTTTCACCGCCGATTTTACAAGTTAGAGAGGAGATATCATAATGCGAAGATGATGTTTTGTTGTTGTTTCTTATGCTATTGAATCGTTCATGATCCACCATCACTTGATTGAGGTGTTGGATCTGTATTATCATAAACAGATCTCGTTTGATTCGAAAGTTAGGGTTTGATTTTTCCTTCCATTTTCACGATGGAGGCGCACAAATGAATGGTACTGGAGAATCATAGTACTACTTACGGGTTGGAGTAGAGATCCGCTCGTCTGATTTCGGGTTCATATATTATAGCTGATCTAACGGCTGGTCCATAACATAGTCGTAGACGAGTTTTAATGGGCTATAGTTGGACTTAACCGTGTCAATTAGAAGGTCCATGAGCGTGACCCAATTAGAAGGATTGGGATTCGCAACAATTTTCTTGCAAAAGGTATGGCCATTTTATGTTCTACTGGATATAGGTTGCCGGTAACAATCATAATTAGGTGTTTCCGACCCGATTCCTTATTGCACGTCTTCCAAATTGCTAAATCCAAGTTATACATATATCAATCAGGGATACATTCACAAACGGACCCTATTGCTACGTAATGTCACGAGGCTGGGACATGCAAAAAGATACAGAGCTGGTGTGGGAAGTGTACCTATGATTTGTTGGCTTATTTTTAAGCCTTTTGTTTCTCTTTTGTTACACTGTAACAACGGTGCTCTCTTCTTGTATCTCTTTTTTCGTTTTCTTCCATAAAATCTTAACCTGATATATTCGGAAAAAAAACCACATGACACAAAATTATGTCTTGAATCATACAGGTGGAGGTTATCTTTAGCCGACAGTCCAACTTCATTGGATAGTTTTTAGAAAACATAACAAAATTGATTTTCTGACAAAGACAAGGGGGTATCTCTTTTCTGAGCTTGGACTTGAGTATGGATTCGGGGCTGTCTTAGATTGCTGTTTGGACATCATAGCCATGTATGAACTATCTATGTTGTTGAAGAAGAATCACCAGCTGATGAAAAAGAACAATCAGAAAAAAAACACATGAATTCTATGTTACCTCGCTTCCGTGTCCTCCCATGAAATTTGATAAGCATTCATTATCACATCTACAAGCATCGAAATCATAGCAGAAGTATATGCAACTAGTGGACTGGTCATTGCATTGTCGCTGGTTACATTCTCATTCAAACGCTTCGTTTCTAGCTTGTTCTGCTGCTGCCAAGCTCAGAGGAACAACCAAGATCTGTGCTCGAATGAGTTGGTCCATTGAAGACTTGGCGTTTCCTACCACTCTAACATTTTAATAAATCAATGTGTCCGTGGTAAAACAATTATAACAAGACAATAAAATCTCACCGAGAAGGTTGTGAAATCATTTACTGTTGATTGATTGTCGAGTAGTTTTTGGTAGAATAATTTTTATGTGTTAGATGTCTTTGTTCTATAAACAAACATTTGTAGACATGAATACTGATAATCTTAGTGATTGATTGATTTTGATGCAACACAGAAAACTGCATTTAATAACACTTCACTGGTGACACCCAAACTTGAAGTCAAAGTTGTATCTCTACTCCAGTGTACATAATTTTCAACAAGAATTTGAGGAGACAAATGCACAAATCAGGTTACAACGATAAATTCCAATGTAAATATTAACATTACACCATCCAATATTATCAGAATAATATTAGCACCCATAGAGAGAACTGAACAAGAAATACTTTCATAAAGATTATAAACTCAAACAGCATCAATGAATGATTAAATGACTAACTTACAAAAATTTCATCTCCCACTTTCATTTTGCCTACCACTGGTACAGGAGGGGGTTAATAGTCACGATGTTTCAACTTATTATTTTCAAACTCTCTTCTTCTTATGGCTCCGTAGCTTTTTCTTTAGATGTTATTTGCTCTTGTTCAATCTTCTTGGTTCATTTTCTTATTGGTCTTATTGGTCTAGATCGCAGGTGAGTAACCTTTGTCACCCCAACCTGTTGCACATCTTCTCCTAAGAGAACATGCTAATGATAACCTAAGATTATACAAGTTAGAAAGGGAATATCATAACGCGAAGATGATGTTGTGTTGTTGTTGCGGATGCTATTGAATCGTTCGTTTGCCATGATTTTATTGAGATGTTGAATCTGTATCATCATCAACGGGTTTTGTTTGATTTCAAGGTTAGGGTTTGTTTCCATTTTCACGATGGAGGCACAGATAAAAGGCAGTGGAGAATCATAGCTAGTGTACTATTTAGTACTTATACGGGTTAGTGCAGAGATCACCTCCCTCTAATGTAGGGTTCATTTATTTCATTGATCGAACGGCTGATACAGACCATAGTTGTAGACGAGTCTTAATGGGTTGGACTTATGTCCATGAGGCCCATAAGTATGACCAAACTGAAGGTTCATTGGCAGAAAAATAAAAATAATACTACCTGGTTCCATAAAAAGTGAAAATATCACGTTTTTGGGGAAGAAAAGAGTTTATATAAGCATGAGTACAATCTACAAGACCAGCAGGGATTGTAATCTTTTTTGAAATTATTGGTAATCCCTGTGGCAACTTTACTAATCAATTAACTCAAGGGGGTAAACTGGGAAGCAAGTCCTGATCTCATCATATGAGCAGCTTTATTCCCTTTCCACCACTAAGCCATACTACAATTAACTAGGATAAGTCTCACGGTTCTCTTCTCGTCTGTTCTGCTCCAACCTGTTAATTAGGTTCATTCCATGAAATTTGATAAGCATTCATTCTCACATTTACAGGGATCGCTCTCAAAGCATAAGTCTTTCCAACTAGCGTGAATTGGTCATTGAATTGTCGTTAGTTACATACTCATTCAAACCTTTTGTACTACAATAAATAACATGACCAACAATTGTTGAGTAGTTTTTAGCAGAATAATTTCCAATTGGTCTTTGTTCGAGGCTTTGTAAACAACATTTACAAACTTACGAAGGATAATCTTAGAGATTGATTTTGATGCAGCGCAAATAATTTCAAGCATTGGCACTTGATAACACTTCACCGCCTCGGCAAAATACAATAGCCAGGCTCCCAAACTTCGTTCTCCGGTGAGTCTCGGGTGTATACTTTAGATAAGCCACTATCGACAAGAAGAATTTCAGCCAGTGATGCAGAATCCAGTTGCAGTGATAAATTTCAACGTACAAAAAGGGAACATGAGCACAATCCAAGTATTCAAAGAAAGCTGAGCAAGATATACTATCCATAAAGACCAAAATCCGAAATGCTAAAGTTTCAGTAGTTTTGAAATCTGAGGTGGTTATGATTAAATGATAAAAATTATAGATTTCAATGTGCATTCTTAAATTGCTCAATCAGTGCGTTTAAGAAAGTTGTGGACTGTGGTTTTGCCTTCAATTGTTATGATGCTTTCCTTCTAATTTCACTCTCTCCCCTCAGATTTCACAAACTTAAAATGCAACATTTACATCTAAATCACATGTAAGCTAGTATTCGTTATAACTTGTACTAGAGTCTCGATAAAATACAGATTAGCCAAGACACGGTGATCATTTTAATGAGGATTTATTTTGTTCAAGTGTGTTTGGTATGGTATGAATATTGGGCGCTTTAACTGGGGAGACATTATCCACATATAACAGTGTGATAATTCTTCTTAGGCACTGTACATAATTTTCATTCTTAATATAACCCTTTTTTTAATCAAAAAAAAAAAATATTGGGCGCTTTGGTCTCATGGGCTTAATCATTTAGGTTTTAGGGTTAACAAGATGAGCACCACCACTATATAAACGAACCTTCATCTCATACCTTCATCACTAATCTTTGCCGTCTCCACCTCCTCTCTGTAGAGCTTAAACTCTGTTACTGAAATCATCTCTATCCAAAATGATAATAGAGATACTAGCAGTGAATGGGAATCCTCCTTTTATACAATATCACATATGAAATTATTTTCGTCACTATGAGTTTTCCTCTCCAAACCATCTCTATTGGTTTCAACAAAACCTAATAAACCAGAAGCCAGTATGAGCACTGAGCAATACTATCATATTTGCTTCTCTATGTAGAGTTGATTAATAACCCTAAGTAAATTCTTTGGTAGAAAACGCTGTAAAATGGAATGGATCTACATGTAGTTGTTTATGCAATAGTTTCTGTAATAGGAATGAATAATGGATTATCTTGAATTTGAATGATTGTTTTATATCTGTTCTGGAAGTCCTAAATTCATATTTTACTCATATTTATTGTGGTTGCGGAATTAAACTAAGATGCACACATGACATGACGCATTATGGCAAACAATCCACTACGTAAATATCTGTTCTGGAAGTCCTAAATTCAGCTAATCCATGGTCACAGAGGGTAGAAGTTCTTATGGTCTGTTCTATTACTGTGAAATGAGAAAGTGACATTTTGGGTCTTTCGGTAGATCTTGTTGAACACTTAATAATGCAATTTTGATCAAACTCATCACTTCGGTTGCTGAATAATGCTCTCTCAGTGTGGAATCTGGTAATGGAATTCATCCGACATATATACCATTGTACTGAGAAGAAAAGAGTCTATAAACTTAAGAATTGTAGCTTAAACTCACATAGGTTAAGATACTATGCGGATCTTCGTCTTTTCCGAATGAGTTACTCCCCTTTCCGCATAGAATCTAGGATTAAGGCGCCAAAACCAAAGACTTGATTTTACTGAGGATTTACCAAGCAGTATTGCATACTCAGGAGCCATCCGTTTTGATGCAGAACGAAAAATCTGCACTTAATAACAATTCACTAGTGACACCCAAACTTGAAGTCAAAGTTGTATATCTACTCTGGTGTGCATAAGTTTCAACAAGAATATGAAGAGACAACGATGCACAAATAAGGTTACAGCGATAAATTCCAATGTAAAAAATAGCATTATACCATCCAAGTTTATATCAGAATAAACAAGAAATGCTATAATAAAGATCATAAACACAAACAACAACCATGGATGTTTAAATGATTAAACTACAAATTTCATCACCAACTTTCCTTTTGCCTACTACTAGTACAGGAGGAGGTTAATAATCACGGTGTTTCAACTTATTATTTTCAAACTCTCTTCTTCTTATGGCTCTCTATCAATTTTTTAGATGATCTTTGCTCTTGTTACATCTTCTTGATCTTGTTCGATCTGCTAATTCGTCAAAATCACAGGTGAGTAACCTTCATCGCGGTCACTTGTTGCACATTTTCTCCTGAATGATCAATGATATGCCAACGTAACATATAACAAAAGGATTTTACAAGTTTGAGAGAAAATATCATAATACGAAGATGATGTTTCGATGTTGATGCTGTTTATTATGCTATTGAATTGTTCGCCTGCCATGATTTTATTGAGATGACGTTGGATCAGTATCATCATCAACAGATCTCGTTTGATTACAAGGTTAGGGTTTGGTTTCTTCCCATTCTCACGATTGAGGCGCACAAATGAAAAGGCTGTGGAGAATCGTGTTCTACTACTTATACCGCTTAGAGCAGAGATCTTCCGCATCTAATTTAGGGTTCATTTATTATCCCTGATTCCATTGATCTAACGGCTGACCATACAATAGTTGTGGACGAGTTTATTTTGGGTTGGGGTTGGACTTAACCGTGTCAATGAGAGGTCCACGAGCATGACCCAACCTTAAGACGGTTCATTGGGCAAAAATAATAC
Source organism: Papaver nudicaule (assembly GCA_023529015.1). Lineage (NCBI taxonomy): Eukaryota > Viridiplantae > Streptophyta > Magnoliopsida > Ranunculales > Papaveraceae > Papaver > Papaver nudicaule. Next base: position 52,766 of record JAJJMA010196145.1, on the reverse strand, counting down.
TACCGTGTGTGCCCATTAGAAGAAGTTCTGGGAAGTATATGGAGGCTGTTGCAGGAGGATTGGGATTGGCCACAATTTTCTTGCACAAGGTATGGCCATCTCATGTTCTTTTTTTTTTTTTTGAAAAAGGCAAAATCATATTAAAAGAGAAAGGGTGCCAAGAAAGCACCCTCAAAAGAAACAAGAAGGGAAAAGAAAAGATTGTTTGGAGAGCTAACAAACAACTACTCTCTAAACAATCTCGCCTAATCGAATACAAAGTTATCAAACTTAACGTTTTTAAAGGAAACAACATTGACGAACCAACTAAAAAGCAACACTTTAATTTCTATGGTAAGAGAAAGTATAGATTTTCTTCCTTGCTTTTTAGCAATAAGAATCTCATTTCTTTCCAACCACACCGACCACCATATAGAAAACGGCAAACAATATCTCAAAAAGACAAGAGGCTTGATAGAAAACTTCAATTTCCACTTCCATAAGAACTCGAGAATAGATGTCGGATGTACCCAAACAAAGGCCAACTGCTGTAAAAAGTGTTCCCATACTTGCCTAACAAAAGGACAGTGAAGGAACAAATGCTCCACTGTTTCTTCACTTTGATCGCAAAAAGCACAAATATTCACTACCGTCATACCCCTTCTCGACAACATCGATAAAGTAGGCACAACTCTATGTGTTGCTGCCCAAGTTAGGAAACTAATTTTTGGAGGAATAGTTTTGTTCCAAACATAGTCAGAAGGAAATTTTGGAGGTGTCAATCGACCTTGGTCATGTATAAGCCACGAATAACAAGAACTAACTGAGAACATACCTTTGGGATCGCAACTCCACTCTCGACTGTCATCCTCATCAGCAAGACTCCCTTGACTATCTAGAACTCTAGAGAATTCCATCACTTCTTGAATTTCTTGATCTTTAAGACTTCGACAAGGATTAATATTCCAACACGGGCTTTCGACACTTCCGTTGTTCATGTCTTGAACCAAATCTTCTTTCTTTCTACTGATTTTCCATAATCTTGGAAACAACTCTCTAAGAGTTTTTTCGTGACACCATACATCATCCCAAAACTTTGTTTTGTTTCCTCTCCCAATTGAAATCGTTGTTCCGTTTCTAAGAATTGTAATCTGATTGAGAATACCCCGCCATAAATCCCACCCATAAGTACTCTTATCTTCTTTGGGAACCCAAGCATCTTCAACTCCACCAAATTTCTCATAAATAATTTTCCTCCATAAGCTAGTCTTTTCCTCTCCATATCTCCATAACCATTTGGTTAACAAAGCTTCGTTAGTCGACTTCAAACTTCAAATACCCAATCCACCTTCACTCTTAGGAACACAATTTTTTTTCCCAAGACCTCCAATGTAACCTTTTCTTATTGATAGTATCACCCCAAAGAAAATTACGCATAAGTCTTTCTAATTTTTTTACCACGCGAGGGCCGAATCTGGAAGAGAGAAAGATAATACAGCGAGATAGCCGATAAGGTAGAAATGATGAGCTGCACTCTTCCCGCTTTTGAAAGATACCTCCTTTTCCACGGCGCTAGTCTTAATGTCATTTTCTCTATTACTAAATTCCAAACAGATTTAACTCTCGTAGAAGCCCCAATAGGCATTCCTAAATAAGAAAAAGGAAGTTCACCAACCACACACCAGCACACTCACTAATGATATCATGTTGAACCTCGATGCCCATCATTGAACTCTTGGTTAGATTACCTTTTAACCCAGTTTTAGCCTTGAAACTCCCTAAACCTCCAAAAGGTTTTGAACCTCTTCTACTTTCGCATCCAAAAAACAATTGTATCATCTGCAAATTGAAGATGAGAGATTTCCATACCGTTTTTCTTAACATAAAAACCTTTGAGAAAACTCTTTGCTTTTGCATTGTTCATGAGCTTGTTAAAGACTTCAGCCACTATAACAATAAGAACGGCGACAACAGATCTCCTTGACGAAGCCCTCGCGAAGCCTTAAAAAAACCTTTCGCAGCTCCATTAATGATTACTATGAACCTGGCAGTAGAATGCTCTACGAACCCATCTTCTCCACTTCCACCCAAACCCATTTTACGAAGAACACCATCAACTGCCACCCATAAAACATGATCGTAGGCTTTTTCCATATCTAATTTGCACACTATCCCTTCTTTTCCTACTCTTTTTCTCGAATCAATAAGCTCATTGGCAATCAAAATGCCATCCAAAATTTGTCTTTCGGCTAAAAAAGCTCCTTGGGACTGGGATATCAGACTTGGCATTACCACTTTTAATCTGTTAGCAAGAGCCTTAGATAAGATTTTATAAATTATACTTACCAAACTAATAGGCCGATAGTCCTTTAGCTCATTCGCTGCCATCTTCTTCGGAATCAAAGAAAGAAAAGTACAATTTAAACGCCAATCGACACCGCCTTTCTCATTAAATTCTTCAACCACATTCATGAAATCCACCTTTATAACATCCCATGCTGCTCTGTAAATTCAATGGGAAACCCGTCGGGTCCTGGGGACTTGCTCAACTTAAAAGATTTCATAGTCAGCAAGATCTCTTCTACTGAAATTACTCTTTCAAGCCAAACGTTTTCAGATGCAGAGATTTTTAAAAACAATAACTCATCCAAACTTACACACACCTCCTGGTCTCTGGAATAAAGTTTTTCATAGAAATCAATCACTTCATTCTTAATACGATCCTGGCACACAACCTCCTCCTGACCGATTTTTAACTTAAAAATCGCATTCTTCCTTCGATTCCCATTAGCAATTTTATGAAGCATCTTCATGTTTCTATCACCTTCAACATGCCAGCGGACTTTAGCCCTTGATTTCCACCTCTTCGCAATAAGAAGTAACACTTCGTTATAAGACCGCCGATAACCAGCCCTCACTAAGAATTCCACATCTGAAATAGGGGCAGCAATTTCTTCTTTCTTGTCCAGCACATCAATAAGAACTTCTAAATCTCTCAACTTTTTATCCAAGTTGCCGAAAACCTCCTTACTCCAGCTCCTTAATATATACTTTAACATCTGCAGCTTCTTAGCGAAGATAAAGCTCAGAGACCCCTCAAAAACCATGCTATTCCACCAGAAATACATCATCTCGGTGAAACTCGGATGCTCAAACCAGAAACTTCAACCTTAAAAGGAAAGGGGCCGAAAACAATACCACCACTTCGAAGCGAAAGAGGCGAATGATCCGACACCGTCCTTGTAAGTACACATTGAGCCATTAAAGGGAATTTGTCCTCCCACTCACCACTAACAACAAACCTATCCAACCTGCAAAGTATTGGATTAGTTTGCATATTCGTCCATGTATATAATCCCCCATTCAACTGCAAATCACACAACTCATGTCTTCGCAAGAATAAATCGAACCTTCTCATATTCAAATCTGAATCACTATGAGTATTCTTTTCTGATGCGACTCTAATAACATTAAAGTCACCACCTATACACCAAGCTAATTCAGGCCACTTCAAACGCACTACATCTAGCTCAGACCAAATTAGCGTTCTATCAGCATCTCCCGTTGGGCCATACACATTTGTAAGCACGCACTCAAAGCCATCAGAAATTCTGGTGCCTTTAATGGAAAGATAGTGAGTTTGCTCAAAAATCTCCACACAGTCGAAGGCAGCCTCATCCCAAACTGTTAATATTCCCACCGATGCTCCAATCGAGTTTACTGCAGTCCATTGATGCCCTCCTGAACCCCATAGACTCCTTACTGTCAAGTCGGACATATTCTCCATTTTTGTTTCTTGAATAAAAATCACAGCTGCCTTTTCTATTTTCACAAGGGAGCTAATAGCAGTGTCTGTGCCTTCATACCCCAAGCCTCTGATGTTATAACTTAGGATGTTAAAATCCATTAACACAAACACCTCCCTCCTTTGAAACAAGCACCTCGGACAATTCCCCATCCTCCGCAAAGCTCTTCCAATTAAACGCAACAATTTGATTTGCTAATTCTAGTTCAATAACAGACTCTAGATGTGAAGACAATGGGTTTGTCGGTTACAATTTAGAATTAGGTGTGACTGATTCAAAAGAAGTCATAGTAGCTTTGTGAATTTGCAGTTGCAAGGTGGAATAAGATAATGTGTTAGCTTGACACAAATTGAATTTGTGCATACTGCATATAGTTATAGAGAAATAAATTTCTCACTTGGTGCTAGTCTTGTGCTTGAATCTATAATAAACATTTCTGGGAATCAACCCGACTTCTCACAGCCTGCTAGAATGGATCAAATATCTTCAACCCGATTCCTTACCGTGTTCCAAAAATCTAAACCCAAGTTACACGTACATTTACTTCCAACAAACATACATCCATCATGGATACATTTACCAACGGACGCTATTGCTTTCATCTTCTTCTTTTAGTTTTAATCGATTGACTGCATGGAGTCATGGACAAGTCTTTCCCTGATACATGTCCATTAGAAATATCAAATTTTATCTCTAAAAGAAATTTCACCAAACATACATCAATCATGGGTACCGTTATAAACGGACACTATTGTTATGTAATGTCACTAGCTGGGACATGCAAAAAGAAATGCTTGCAAGCAAACACTCTATTTTAACACTTAAAAAGTTTCAGATAAGTAGCCACGAATTCATTCAGTTAGTGCGACCAAATGACATCATTTTACCTTCTTCTTATTCATCTTCACTTCTTGTTCTTTTTATTGATCATCATAACTCAATTCCCACAAGCCAGTCATGGATGCGGTGGACATGAACGAAGGGCGCTCTTAGAATTCAAGTTTTCTTTGAATGACTCTGCAAACCGCTTGTTCTCATGGAAAGAAGGAATCCCACACCAAAGCTGTGGAAATTGGCATGGTATAAAATGTCCCCGTGACTCATTTCACATCGTGTTAATCGACTTTTGAAACACCAACTATGGAAACTTCATCAAATCGTGGTGATGATGATGAAATAACCGAAGTACTGTTGTGTATTGAAGACTTATGGAGAGGTTCGGAAGACATGAGGTCCAACCCAAGCAAACAGAAGAAGTCCAAAGTTAGTGAAATTGTGGAGAAACCCGGTTTTGGGCTTTAGACCACAGTTTATGGGCCTTAGCCCACGCTTGACTGCGAAGAAGCGTGGCTAAAGGCCTGGACGAGTTTACTTGGTTGTTAATCAACCTTAAGTCGGTTTTCTTTGCTTCTACTACAAGTTTTGAGTTTCCTAGACCTATGGGAAACCCTAAAACGTGATTCCTATATAAGGGTGTTTATAAGGGGTTGGAAAAGGAATGACATGTATGTGTGCAACAATTCTACTCTCACAAAGCTTTTCACAAAGCTTTGATCCAACGGCCCCCCCTGCAAATCTCAATTGGTGGGGGGCCACGCACCATATCTAATATCACATTCAAACCGTTGGATCAAAGCTTTGTGAAAACCTTTGTGAGTGTAGAATTGTTGGTATGTGTGAGGATTAGAGAAGCCTTGTTTGCTAGCCTTTGAGAGCAAAATCTAGGGTTAGGGTTTTGGTGGTTGAGTGCATAAGAGGTGAGGAAGAGATAACGTTCGTCTCGGGATTGCTACGGTGTAACCTAGGTTTTGCTGGAACTCCCACAAAGGTGTTCTTTGATTGTACTTGATTCATTGATAGTGGATTTGAGTTGGTGCGGCTCAAAGTGGAGGTAAGCAATATGGATCTTGAGATATTATAATGAATAATAACTAAACCAAGCACACAAGATAACAAAGAACGAGAAACCAAAGAAAAACACAAGACAAGAGATTTATAGTGGTTCTTCAATATCACACAACGTGTATAATATTCCGCGTTTGTCAGCATCTCTTGAGTAACTGTACCGCGACAGTTCCTTTGTTAAAGAGAGTCGAAATTCCTGACAAGTACTGTGTTACATCTAACTTGCATTATTATTTGTTCGACAAGATGTTGCCGAAAGACCCACAACGTCACGGATTGTTCACACCACTAAACACCATGTGCATCCTCAGTGAACATGGTTATTAGCTCAATTTGGGAGTTCCAGAGCAAATGTTTGTTACAGTACTTCGGTTATTGAACAAAATTATGTTGGCCCTGCGATCACTTTTCATGAGTATGCAAATGCAAGCTCTACAACATAGAGGCGGCTTTCTATTTGTTTCGAGATACATTTCATTCTCCGAAAAACCATTAACTAGACAACCGTTGCCATGGTGGAAGGCCGACGAAGCTATGCGTGCATATGGTAACTCTTTTGCTCTATTTTTTGTCCAATTAACAGCAATTCATGAAGGTCATGAGTGTACTTTGCATGTGAGTGTCCTAGCCTTTTAATAAGTCAATGCATTCGTTGTAAAACAATTATGACATGACAATAAAATCTGACCGAGAAGGTTGTTAAATCCACTACTGTTTATTGATTGTTGAGCAGTTTTTGGTAGAATAAATTCAAACTGTTAGATGTTGTGTTTTATAAACAAAGATTTGTAAATCTGCACTTAATTACCTTCGCTAGTGACTCCTCTGCCAAAAGAAAAGACAGACACCCAAAATTTGAAGTCAATGTTGTATCTCTAGAGTACATAATTTTTAACAAGAATTATTTTGAGGAGACAGTGATGCGCAAATCAGGTTGCAGAGATGAATTCCAATAAAAAAATCCAATAAAGATCATACACTCAAACAACATCCATTAATGATTACAAATATCATCACCCACTTTCCTTTCTGTGGGAGGGGTATTAATAATCACGACGGTCAACTTGCAATTGTCAAACTCTCTTCTTCTTAAGGCTCTGTATCTGTTTCTTTGGATGTTATTTGCTCTTGTTTTGCCTAGATTACTGACAGGTTTACTGCTTTCATCTCAGTAACCTGTTGCAGGTCTTCTCAGGAAGGATTAATGAGATACCGTGTGAACATGCTAACCAAGGGTTTTCCAAGTTTGAGAGGAGATATCATAATACGAAGATGATGTTTTGTTGTTGTTGCTATTTATTATGCTATTGAATCGTTCCCCTACGATGATTTTATTGAGATGTTGGATCTTTCACACATGTATCAATATTAATAGATCTCGTTTGATTTCATGATAAGGGGTTTCTTCCTTCCATTATCACGATGGAGGCGCACAAATGAAAAGGCAGTGGAGAATCATATTAGTACTACTTATACGGTACGGGTTAGAGTAGAGATCTGCCCCGTCTGATTTAGGGGTTCATTTAGTATAGCTGATCTAACGGCTGGTCCAGACCATTGTTGTAGACGAGTTCAATGGGCTGGCGTTGGACTTAACCATGTCAATGAGGTCCATGATCGTGACCCAACCCTAAGACGGTTCATGGGGCAAAAATAATACTACCGTGTCTGCCAATTAGAAGAAGTTCCGGGGAGTATATTGTGGCTGTTGCAGGGCCAGGAGGATTGGGATGCGCAACCAGTTTCTTGCAAAAGGTATGGCCATTTTATGTTCTACTGGATAGGTTGTCAGCAACAACCATAATTAGGCGTGCATGAGGATTAAGGACTGATTCAAAAGCAATTTTCTTAAGAAGAATACGTGCGTGGGTTTGCAGTTGCAAGGTGGAATAAGATTTGTGTTAGCTTGACACAAACTGAAGTTGTGCATAATTATAGAGAAATAAATTTCTCACTTGGTGCATGCTAATCTTGTGTTTGAATCTATAATAAACACTTCTGGGATTCAACCCGACTTCTCACAGCCTGCTACAATGGATCAAATATCTTCAACCTGATTCCTTACAGTGTTCCAAAAGGTTAAACCCAATTTACACGTACATATACAAACCTGTAAAGAAATTTCACATAACATACATCAATCATGGATACATTTATAAACGGACGCTATTGCTATGTAATGTCACTGGGCTGGGACATGCAAAAAGAAATATAGCTGGAGTATATGATTCTCCAATTCAAACTCAAGTCAATGTAAATCAAATTTCGAATCTGATTTAAGATAATTCAACAAGTTGCGAGTACATTTACAATGGAAAGAAAAGCTAATGTTGAATCTATAAATGATAATCGATATGTTAGCCATTCTGCATATTCATTTATTTATCAACCAAACAACATCATTTTACCTTCTTCTAATCCATCGTCACTTCTCAGTCATGGATGCCGTGAACATGAACGAACGGTGCTCTTAGAATTTGGATCTTCTTTGAGTGACCCTGCAAACAGCTTGTTCTCATAGAAAGAAAAATCCAACGCCAAAACTGTTGCAATTGGCATGGAATAAAATGTTCCCGTGACTCATTTCACATCGTGTTACGAAACACCAACTATGAAAAGTTCATCAATTGTGGTCATGATGATGAAATATATCTACATAAAACTGCACTACATGATAACGAATGCCACAACAAGAAAAGGAGGCATTGATGCCAATTCAGGTTGTTCTGATGTAAGAAATAACATTACAGTATTACACCCTTCATACTGTGAAAAATTTATGCATCTATCAACAATTGAATGTGCACTTTAAGTATTAAGCATTGTAATTCCACTCCCAAGAAATACGTTACCAGAATAAGATTAGTACTCATTGAATGCTGAACAAGAAATGATACATTAGTAAACTGTTGGAGAAAATGAGTTTTTAATCAAAATATTTTGGTCTTGGTTGGATTTGATCATGGGACCTAAGGGTCACCAAGGAGCTTGCTCATTTTCATGAGTGAATGAAATAACCTTTAGAGGTAAGCCGCACAGGCGGGCAGACTATATGTGCCGGCCTCGGTGCTAGTGAACATGGAGCAGACATGCCTTGGGCTTGTGCGCATGTGGAATTATCCAACCAGAACTATTTTATTTTTTTTTCAAAAATTATCTTTCTAATTTTCTCAAGGAAAATAAAATAATTTAATTCTGTTTTAATGACTTACTTAACTTGGGGGCATATGACTTGGGGAGGATATCTTTATTTACCTAAAATGAATTTTGCAATTTATGTGAACATTATGATAGAATATTTTCTAAACAGTTTTTCCTTAATTTCTATCATAATTTCTAGTCATAAATGTGCACTTAATTGTGCATTCATTTCTCCTCTGGTTTTTCACTATAAAATGAAGAAGGATTTTTCTTTTCTAATTATCCCAGAAGCGGCTACTATCCCGTCTTCTTTTCCCCTCTTCTTGCTTTGTTTTGCGCATTGCTTGTTTACTTCCCTTCCTAGCCAGTTGCTAAGTTCGATAAATGGGCAGTGATTGTTGTGCTGGCAATCGTTGTATCGGGCAGTTCTATCCTGGACAAATCTCCGCTGTTGGGGTATAGCATCACTCATTCTTGAGTGTACCCGCGGACTAATTTGTTAAGGACAACTAGTCGAACTAGTGGCTCTGTCCTCGTAGGAATCCTAGAAATTATTCATGCCATTTACATTTCTTCGTATATATATTTCAATTGATACATCTAACATTTGAAGTTTCATTGTTGCAAGATTCCAACAATCTTAACAAATTATCTTTTATCTTGTAACAATGAAAAATGATCTAAGTTGATTGAAATAGAACAGATGGAATTGGATGGGTCGCGTCAATTTAGAATTTTGTGAACAGTGTTCTGCTTTAGTATCAGGGGACGGTGGTTGTTAATGGCGGTCGTCCTGGGTATAAAGGAGAAGGAGAAAGAGACTAGTGGGAGGTGGTTTTAAAAAGGGTCTACTGGTTTGAAATCGGAGATGGAGAAGATGAAATTCTATTTCCATATATGTGAACACTCTAGAAAAAGAAAAAATGCGGGAATAATTAGGAAGGTTATAAATGAAAGGAGGAGCTGGCGACATGCGTCAGTTTGAGGAGTTATAAAAGGAAGAATAAATATTCTTTTGATTTTCCTTTTGTGCCTTAAAATACGTGTAACCTATTTACATGGAGTCATAGAAACCGGCCTTAATGGCGTCTTTTCATGATGGATGGAATGTGAAGGTTGGGCTTCTTGCGATGGATTGGGCGTAGAACAGGACGCAGGACAAGGAGATAAATTTTCTTTCCTAATTAGCCTAAGGAAGTCAGTAGGGACTCCCTTGAGTTTTGGAAATCATATTAATTAGCATTTGGACGTGAAGTTGATCTGTTACAAGTAGACTTATGTACTCTGACCAATATTAATTTGGTTTTTGGCTCACGAAGATTGTGCGCGTAATTAATTATACTGGGCAAAACCAAATTATATACGCTCTCTGCGGTATTTGTAAAGCGTATGGAATTCTGTTGTTCGCGCATTTTTGGGTGCGCTACAGAGGCTAGAGACGGCAGCACCGTAATACAGATACTTCCAACGCTGAGAAGGTGAGACTCGCAAATGTGGGGGGTAAACATGGTCTTCCTAAAGGTATTTTTCATGAACCTTAATTTTTGCATTATTATTATTAAGGTAATTGTTATGTGTTTGGAAATGTTAGCTACATAGCAAAACACGGTAGATAACGTATGGACCTTAATAATAAGAATAATGCTAAGTTGTTTTAGAAGAACATATACGAATTTTATGGCACGATGTCTGGAATCATTTGGTAATCAATGTGAGAGACTCGTTGGTAGATCCGGAGCTACCAAGCGTATTTGTGAAAAACATTTAATATGTTTACCTTCTACCAGAGAGTAGGGGATGACGAGAAACTCTTTATGAGTAACTCATGAGCAACAGAGGTTGCAGGAAAATTGAGTTGAAGCTCACTCACATTGAACAGAGTCCATTATATTCCAGGCATCTGCAAGATTCTCGTATATTGTTCTGTTTTAGAAAATAAGGGTTTTTAAAAATTAATAGAATCTGGAAAAGTTGTACAAACTCAGGGCAAAGATTAAGTGGTTAAGGGTTATTCGACAGAGAGTCTACAGTCTATATAAACTTAACATAATCTTTTTTGATGTATATGATTCTTCTGCTTATATGTGTGTGTCATTGAATGTTAGGCATGTAGACTTGGTCATGTAAACTTTAATTCAATGCACTAATTGGCTAGCGTAGGCTGCATACTCAAATTCACTACAGATAAAGAATATAAATGTGAAATTTGTGTAGAACATAAGCATGATAAGAATCATTACCTAATAATGTCCAGAAAAATTCTAAACCCTTAAAATTATTTCATTCAGACCTAGTTGACGTGAAGTCAGTTAAAACCAGAGGTGGTATAAAATTGTTTGTACTAGATACTGTCAGGTATGTTTTCTTAGAGGTAAGGATGACGCCTTTGAAGCCTTTAATATGTACAAACGTGAAGTTGAAAACCAAATGTGTATTACCACTAAAACCATTAGGTCTGATAGAGGCGACAAGTATGAAATTCCTTTAGGAGAATTTTACTTATGAACATAGCAAAATACATAAGACGACGGCTGCTTATTTACCCCAGTCCAATGGTGTAGTTGAACATAAGAACCGTAACCCTTAAGGAGATGACGAATGCTATGTTGATTAGTTCAGGATTACCTGCGAACTTGTGGGGGGAAACCATTCTCTCAGCTTGCAACATCCTGAATATAGTATACCCTTTAAAGGATCAGATAAATCTCCATATGAGATATGGAATGGCAGGCAGTCATTTTATGCTTAGTTCAAAATATGGGGGTTTGGGGAAAAGAGTCTATCCCTTCTCCAAAATGTGGGGGTTTGGAGAAAACTAAGATAGGACCCAAATAGGGTATCCAGTGCATAGTAGTGCAAATAAATTTATGGTTGTGAGTTCTGATGTGTTTGACACAGTTTGAATTTTATTATGGAGTCTAGGGATGATGAGTTCTTTAAATATATTTTTCTTGAAAAAACCTGACACTCGAAAGAGATGTTTAGATGATGCCCAAGATGTGCTTTCAACCACTCAGTCGTTATCTTTAGAGGAAGACGAAGCATACGTAGAACCTATGAAATGTAGGTTTGTAGCTAAAGGCTAAAAACAAAGAGTAGATGTAAATTTCTGTGACTTGTACTCACTAATGACTAGAAATATTTAATTACTTTTAGAAAGTTAATTGATGCAGATGTTGTTGACAACTTAGGGTTGCATCATATGGATGAAAAGACAACATTTCTAAATGGTGAATTAGATAAAGAAATTTACATGAATCAACCTGAGGACTATGTAGTGAAAGGTTATGACAATATGTGTAAACTGATTAGATATTTTGTGTGGTTTAAACAAGCACTTAAATATAATAGCATGAAAAACTTGGTCATGTGATGATATCTAGTGGATTTTGAATTATTAAGTTTGAAAAGTGCGTTTATAACAAACTTGTCTAGGAAACCTGTGTAATTGTATGCTTGTGTGTGTATGATATGCTTGATACAAACATAGATGAGATTAACTCCACTAAGAAACTGTTGAATGAGATCTATGACATAAAAGACTTAGGCACCACTAATGCAATATTAGGGATGAAGATTAGAAAAATTTTTAATGGCTATAGTCTGAGTCAATCTCATTAAGTTAAGACTGTGCTTAAGAAAATATAATCAGTTTAACTATACTTGCTTGTACTCTGTATGATTCTACTTATAGACTTAAGAAGAATAGAGGTGAAGGAGTAAACCAACTTGAATACTCAAGAGTCATAGGATGTTTGATGTGTTTGTTGACTGTATGAGACCAGACATTGCCTATGTTATGAGTAAGTTAAGCAGGTATATATGTTATCCAGGGCAGATGCATTAGAATGCACTTATTAGAGTGTTATAGTACTTAAAGTACACTATGACCTTTAGTTTATACTATGAAGGGTAGTTTGCAGTCCTTGAGGGACTTTTGTAATGCAAACTGGATAGCAGACTCAGAGGAGTCTACGTCTATGAGTGAATATAATTCACTCTAGCAGGAGCATCTGTTTCTTGGAAAAAAACTTGAGAACAGATTTGTGTAACTCGTTCCATTATGGATTCAGAGTTTATTGTGATTAGATAAAGCAAGAGAGGAAGCCGATTGGCTAAGATGTTTTTTAGAAGACATTTCCTCTTTGGCATAGGCCTGTGCCAGCTATATCTATACACTGTTATTATCGAGTTGCGATTGCTAGAAGTAATAACAATATCAATAATGGGAAGTCTA
>JAJJMA010196145.1:7775-18411 GCA_023529015.1 Papaver nudicaule | reverse complement strand
TTTGATTAGGACATCTCCTTCCTTGCAATTCAACTCGACCCAAATTTATGCCATTCACAACATCACCATCTCCACATCTTCTTCTCTGGTCCAATTTTATAACCAGTTCTTCCTTTCTTGTTTTCTTGAATTCACTTACACCCCAAGAACAACAGCGACACCACATCAGCACATCAAGTAATCAAGCCACGACCTTCTTCTCGTTCTCAAACTGTTCAGCAGCAACGCTTCTTGTTTCTAGGTTTCTCGCAGTCTTTCTCAGCCCTCTTCTTTATATATAGACAACATCGGCATGCCTTCTCAAGTTGCCCTGCTAGTTCGTGTACAGGAAAGAATTTTATTTCCTTTCCATCTCAAGAACCTCACGCCCAAACTGACCAACAGGCCCAACACAATCAAAGGCCCAAATTTGCCTTTGTCAAAAAAAACAATTCTGAGTTCCAGAATTTCTTTGTCTGGTTTGCAGCTACTGGACCATCTCGATTATGTTCATGTCACAAAGATGTTGACCGTCTCACCATGTTCCCTTGTACCGCTCTCAATCACCCGTTGCACCACCTGCTCCCTTCACCTTCTCAGTAGAGGTACAACGCAACATCCCATGGTTGAATGATCCCAATCACGTTGTCATCAAGACAAACCTCCTTTACATAAAACTACGGCAAACTTTTTTTTTTTTTTTTTATTTTTTGTTTTTTTTGTGAAAAACATTCAAACAACCTAGAAACTTTAAATCAAACCTAGCTCTCTATTTTTCTCTTCCTCCCCTCTCTGATCACCTATGCTCTGATACCAGATGTAGGATCGAACAAGAGAGAGGAGATCAACACGAAATAAGCAGAAGACTACATTGTTATTAATCTGATGTATCTTACAATGGTGATAATCGGTCCCTTTTATAGGCATCACATACCCAAGACAATTTCCTTATTACTCTAGAATTCCTATAATAGCTAATACCATAAATAACTTGACTTTCTAATCAAAATAAACTTTTAGAACACTCTAGCACCTTCTAGAACAATTAAACTCTTAAACAAAGCAAACTCTTAATATCCTAATATAACTTGAACTTCCATAACTTCGACTTGTAAGAGTCTCAGTTAAAACACTATTTCCAACAGCCTCCCTTTTTACTGAGACTCTGTTAAGAAATCATTTTTGTTGCAACAATTGAGACTCTGTTAGGAAATCCCCTTCTTTGCAACAGCCTCCCTCAAATAAGCCTCCCTTAAATGAGACTCCTGCTTGCCGAGCCTCCATAGGACATCCTCATGACATCTTTCTGACTCATCTCCAAGCCTTCTTTTTTACCGACTAACCCTCCCAGTTATCGGATTTCTGACATCTTCACAGGCTTGTCAGGCCTTTCTTCCGACTAACCCTCAGTTATCGGTCACACTGAATCGCCTTGTAGTTCCGCACAAACCTACTTCACTCGTAGTTTGTGACATAATTACATGACTCATCAAATTTCCATACCACAAGTTCTTCTCTCTTTTCAACAAGATGAACCTGCTACCTTTTCTTTTAACTCGTACAAGAATCATTTCTTCGCTTGACGAGTTCTCACAACTGCAGTCTTGCAATCCTTTATCCCGTACAAGAGTCACAACCCCCACATTGTGCTGTTTGTTACTTCAGTTTCACAAACCTTTTCTTCTTGCCGAGTATGCTTACCGCAGTTGTTCCTTCACCACCATATTTCTTTCAGTCACGCTTTCTTAGTTTGCTTGGCCTTCTACACAAGTCGCCACACTTTTGCAGACACTTCAAACAAAATTCTAACGTTACTATTTCAAACTATGGTCAATTCTGTAACCCAAAATCATCAAAAACATCTCATCTTGCCTCTCCTTTTTTGATGATATTTTCGCCCTCCTTTTTTTTTTACTTCTAATTTCCACGTACACTGAATCAATTTAAGTACCCCTTAGCTCCCACATTCTTTCTTCACATGAGTAGGCCCCATGTACAAAGAATGGTTAAGAGAATTTAAATCAAACAGATCCCTTGCACAATTCATATTCACACAGAAAAAACCCACACTTAATTCATTCCAGAACACGAAATCGTGTCTTTGAACAGCACCAAACCATGGGGCAGTTCTTCTTCCCTGTGATGGACATCCAACAACATCATATCATGATCCAATGTTGTTCCACATCTTCTCTATTTTCTTGCTGCCGTCTCGGTAATGACTTGATGTCCAAATTCACAATTCATTCTTCCTTGGTTTCTCGGCTTCACATTACTTCATAAACAACCACCAAGACCCATAACAAAATCGGAACAGTAGACTGGTAAACCCATGGCTGCAGCTAAACAAAATGAAGTACTTGTTCAGACCTTTCTACAAACAGGTTGTGGGCATAAACTTCTGTCAGCAGCCATGAGTTCAGCTTGAACTTTTAACCCCTAAAAATTTCCGTCCCTGCAAGTTTTTCATACATTTACTCAACCCATTGTTCTTAACACTGCCAGGAAGCTAAACTATGTCCAAGTAAAGATCACAAACAACTCCAAATTTTAAACAGTAACATAACTTGGCAAACAATGTCAGGTCTGTATAGTTCCCTTGCTGATTTTCCTAGCCAAGATTGGAGTCAAAAATTATCACAGACTCGTATACTTCTTCTCCATGTTAACTTCTAATTCAATCCATAGCCAACATACCTTTGCAGTCAACCATTCGAACAAGCTGTAAACTAGTCAGTTTCTGATTTGTGCAAAACTCTCCATGTTCTGTCCAATTCATCACCAACACAACGGAACCAGCTTTCTTCTCTTGTCGTCTGTGAATTCATGTCTTAACTACTGCCAAAACACCAATCCAGCAACAACTTTCCTATTCAGTTCATATTGCTTTGCTAAACTTCACAAAAGCGTGCACAAAATAATCATCTTCTTGCTATCAAGAAATCTGAGCTCGACCCCTTTAAAGATTTATCAAATAATCAGTGATCCATAGCTTGATTCACGACTTCCATCCACAAGAATTGGTAGCACTAGCTTACCATTCTAGCTCAGTTTCGCAGCTTCTTTCAGGTATTTCGTCGAACAGTTTCTGTGTATCGTTCTGATTGAGTTTGATGAGTTGAATTTGTTGTTCTTTGATTAGGACATCTCCTTCCCTGCAATTCAACTCAACCCAAATTTCTGCCATTCAAAGCATCACCATCTCCACATCTACCTTTTCTGCATCCTGGATATGTGAAGTATCCAGTTGAATTGCAGGGAAGGAGATGTCCCACATCGCCTGATATCCTGGATATGTGAAGTATATAAGTCTTGGGCAACCCTAACCTTGCAAGCCGGTTTTCAAGGTTAGTTAGGCCTATGGATTTCTACAGTTAAATCCACTACTGTTGATTGATCATTGATTGTCGAGTAGTTTTTGGTAGAATAATTTCGAAGTGTCAGATGTCTTTGTTCTATAAACAAACATTTGTAAATAAGAGTGAAGCACAATGCAGGCTGCAGCGTCGTAGGTTGAATGAAAATAGAATTTGTGCATATAGTTATTATAAAGAAACAAATTTCTCACTTGGTGCTAGTCTTGTGTTTGAATCTATAATAAACATTTCTAGGATTCAACCCGACTTCTCACAGCCTACAATGGGCTTTCATCTTTTTTTTTTGTCTGTTTTAATCGATGTTACTGCTTGGACAAGTCTTTCCCCTGATACACGCGCGTCCACTAGAAATCTCAAATCTTATCTCTAAAAGAAACATCACCAAACATATATCATCAATCATGGATGCATTTACAAACGGTCCCTGTTGCTATATAAAATTACTAGACTGGACATTCCAAAAAAAAAAAAAAAACGTGGAGTATGATTCTCCAATTCAAACTCAAGTCAATGTAGATCAATTTCCAATCTAATTCATGATAATTCAACTAGTTGCGAGTTCATTTATATAACGCAAAGAAATTCTAATGGAAATGTTAGCCATTCTGCATATTCATTTATCCAGCAAACACTCTATTTCAACACTTAAAAAGGGTCAATTCAGTTTGAGATAAATAGCGACGAATTCGCTCTGTGAGCGCAACCAAATGACATCATCTTAACTTCTTCTTATCCATCTTCACCTCTTGTTCTTTTTATTGATCAAAATAATTCAATTTCCACTAGCCAGTCATGGATCCCCTGAACATGAACGAAGGGCACTTTTAGAATACAAATCTTCTCTGAATGAACCTGCAAACCGCTTGTTCTCACGGAAAGAAGGAATCCAACGCCAGAACTGTTGCAATTGGCATGGAATAAAATGTCCCCGTGACTCATTTCACTTCGTCTTAATCGACTGACGAAACACCAACTTTGAAAAGTCCATCAAGCGTGGTGATGATAATGAAATATAACTACATAAAACTACACTACATATGATAATGAAAGCCAGTACTGTCAACAAGAATTGGAGATAGTGGTGCCCAAATCAGGTTGTTCCAATGTAAAAAATAACATGACAGTATTACACCCTCCATACTATGAAAAATTTACCCATCTATCAACAATTGAGTATGCACTTTAAGTTATGAGAATAATAATAGTACGAGAAAGCTGAACAAGTATTACAATCTGAAATTAATCTGAAATACTAAATAAGGTACCAGATCTTAAACTAAAAATTGAGACACCATATCAATCCATATTAAAATTTTCATTAGCCTCTTTAATTCTTCTTATGGATCTGCGTCAGTTTGTTTAGAAGATATAGGGTGGAAATAAAGACCAGAGATTTTCCAAGTTTGAGAGAAAATATCATAACGCGTAGATAATGTTATGTTGTTGTTGATGATGCTATTGAATCGTTCGCCTGCCATGATTTTATTGAGATGTTTGATCTGTATCATCATCAACAGATCTCGTTTGATTTCAAGATTAGAGTTTGGTTAAATCCTTCCATTTTCACGATGGAGGCACACAAATGAAAAGGTAGTGGAGAACCATATTATACGGGTTAGAGTTGAGATCTGCCCCGTCTGATTCAGGGTTCCTTTTAGCTGATCTAACGGTTAATTTGAGTTGCCCATGACAATGGGGTCCATGAGCATTATATTTTCACTTTTTTCATGCACAATCTACATGAGCCATCTCAGGACTTGAAATCTTCTGTGAAATTTAGCAATCCCCGGTCTAGACTCTTGCAAGTAATTTTAAGATTTTCAAATTTAGCAATCCCCAGTCCCCGGTAGCCATCTCAATAGATCTACTGCTCTAATTTGGCACCCTATTTATTTAGCTACCTTTTGTAATATGCTCCGTGGTGGACCTTGGAGGACTTGGAATAGGTTAGTTTGGAAGTATCAAGTTTCTTCATGTTCTGTTTAGGCAATTCGTAACACATTTGCCATTTGCAATGTGTTGGTTATAATGGTGGTTGGAGATTGCTTAACCTTATTGTCAAATTAAGATGCACTGCCAGAAAATAAACAAGAAAGCTACCTACTATAATGCTGCACTTGGGGGTTTAAATACTAGAAGAAGCTCCACGCAGGATTTATAAACTATTCAGTCACTTAGATTACAGAAAAGAATAAGAGAAATTGAGAAGATGTCACACACAAATATGGCATCTATGCGTCTTTGTTGGATTGCTAATAGCCATAGAAATTCTAGACACGCGTTAAAGAACAGTATGTCAAACTGATGCATGCAATATAACTAGATTTACTACATACACATGGTGAGTACACTTGCATTCTCAAATTTCTCAACCAGCTTAAGAAGGTTGTGGACTATGGTTTTGTCTTCAGTTGTTGTGATGTTTTTCCTCTAATTTCACGGCTGCCTCCCCTCGAATTTCACGAAGTTAAAAAGTACTTCAACATTTACATGAAAATCACATGTAACAACTACTATGTAACTACATGTAGTCTTAGCTAGTATTATCTATGACTATCAATCAGTCTATGAAAACCCGTTTTAAAAAACAAAAATTAGTGTATGAAAGTGTCGCTAGAATTTTTAAAACAAACACACCCTTAACTAGCGAAGATAACTGGGACAAAAGTAGAACGAAAACAAAAATTATACTTCCAAAAGTTGGCATGAGATGTTTCAGAGATCATTTCAGAATAAGATTAAAATAAATTTCTACTTTTTCATATAAATTCTTTTGTTGTATCAATCCAAAATTTATAAAATAAAAGTTCTTCAACGATAAATCTTAAATCTCCCAAAAAAAAAAAAAAATGTACTAACAAAGAAGGAAATGAGTCCTCATTAATTACCTAGAATGGGATTAAAATTTTAAATTTTGAATATAGTAGTTTAAACCAAATAAAGATTTAGAAAGAAAGAGATAAGGAAGAGACATATTCATTATTCATTAGTCAGTTGTTGCACGAGACCTGTGTTTGAAGACAGGCTTTTTACATTTCTGCAAGACTAGCTCGTTTGTTCTGCCATGGTATGTATTTGCCATAACTTGTGCTAGATAAGTGAGATATAGCTTAAGTTCACATCCCTTCTATGGCCTGTGGAAACCTTCTCATTATTCTCTCTAGTTTCAACAACTGGAAGGAGTTGAAGAAAAGAGATAGAGCACTCTCCGACCAGCAGATGCTAGACACAGATTCATGGTGCTAATCTCTGCTCCATTCTCTCAATTTCAAAAGTTGGGCCCCAAAGTTGCCAAAGACACAGTGATCATTTTACCCGGGTTTTATTTGGTTCAATTGCGTTCGGTATTGGTAAATTTCCGATGAATAATAGGCTTAAGATATAAGACTAGCTAATACGGGGCTTTGGTTAATGGGCTTGGTCATTTAGATTTTAGGGTTAGTAAGATCACCACCCACTGTATATATAAGCTTGGGGATCTCTATATATCTTATACTTTCATCTGATTTTTTTTTCTTTTGAAATCTCCACTCTCCCATTCTATTCTCCACCTCTCGGTGTAGATCTACTATTCAGTAATTGGAACTTTTGCGTTGCAGATTATGAATGAGATATTGGATGATCCTCCTCACATACAACATCACGAATGAAATTATTTTCCTCATTATGAGTTTTCCTCTCAAAATTATTTGCATTAATTTTATCGATAGCCAATGGTATCCATGTTCTTCATCTTCATCTTGGTTTTCATTCCTCTATGAAGCTATCTTCACGGTGTAGAGAAGAACTTTTGTTTGATGAGCTCCTACTGTTTGCTGGAGAAAGATTAGCCTTTCAAGATGCCAATCTTGAAATAGATCTACATCATCCTTGAGCTTTATGCAACAGTAATCAGTTTATGTAATAGGAAGTTGAGTGGATCATAGCATCTCGAACTTCAATGATTGTCTTCTATGTACATTTAAATTTTTAGTCATATTTTCTCTGAAATGTTGGAATTCAAGAATTACTGTCGGGCTATATGATAATTCCTGTCTTCATTTTATTTTTATTTTTAGTGGTTGCAAAATTAAATTAGGATGCACACATGACATTACACATTTTCATGTCAAGCAATCCACATACGTAAATATCTCTTCTTGAAGTCCTAAATTCAGCTAATCCAAAGCTTCATTGTATATGTGTAGTGTTGGAATTCATTATTTACCATTGTAAACTGAGAAGCCAAGAGTCTATAAAATAAAAGAATTGTATTTTGAAATCACATAGGTTAAGATACTCTGCGGATCTTCCTATTTTCCGAATGAGTTACTCCTAGAATCTCCAGAATTAAGTTACCGTAACTAACAGACATCTGATTTTTTACTGAGAATTTACAAAAGCATTGCATACTCAGGAGCCATCTGCCATGAGTGATTCCAAATCCAACATCAAATGATTTATAAATGCGCTTAAGAATGTTTAGAGTACTTACAGAGTTCCAGAAACATGCGTTTTGTACCTTGCTTGGTTTTGTTTTAGGCATCCCAAAGCCAAAATCTGCAACTTCATGAGATAGTCATTAAAAAAACATAACAAGTTGAATTTCTGACCAAGACAAGGGGGTATCCATTTCCCGAGTTTGGACTTGGGTATGAATTCTGGGTTGTCTTATCAAATCTTATCAAATCGAATGATGAAGAATAGGCCAAACTATAGTACTAGCTAATACCAGACTTTGGTCTTATGGGCTCGATCATTTACTTTTTAAGATCACCATCTAGTGTATATATAAGCTTGGGGACCTCTATCGCATACTTTCATCCAACAATTTTTTGCCGTCTCTCCTCTCCCTTTCCGTTCACCACCTCTCTGTGTAGATCTACTATTCAGTAATTGGAATTTTCGCTCTGCAAATATGACAATCCATACTAGTTATGAAAGAGATATTGGATGACCCCCTCACATACAATAACATCACAATTGAAATTATTTTCGTCACTATGATTTTTCCTCTCTAAACCATTCCCCTAAATTTGATTCTAACCCTATGATCTCTAAGTTGATCATCTTCATTCTTGTTTTCATTCTCTATGAAGTTTTCCTCACGGTGTAGTGAAGAACTTGTGGAGAACTTCTTTTCGATAAACTCCTACTTTTTGCCAATCTTGAAATATCTACATCATCCAGGAGGTTTCTGCAATACTAATCAGTTTATGTTATAGGAAGTTGAATTGATTAGCATCTTGAATTTCAATGATTGTCTTCTACATTTAAATTTTTAGTCGGGAATTCAAGAATTACTCTCAGGCTATGTGATAATTCTTTTTTTCTTTTTTTTTTTTGATGGTTGTAAAATGAAATTAGAATGCACATCACATTTTGTGATACGCAAATATCTGTTCTGGAAGTCCCAAATTCCGCTAATCCAAAGCTTCCATGCCTACAAAACATGCTTTTCGTTGTAAATGTGTAGTGCTGGAATTCATTATTTACCATATTAAACTGAGAAGCCAAGTGTCTATAAAATAAAAGAATTGTAGTTTAAAATCACATAGGTGAAGACACTCTGCGGATCTTCTTCTTTTCTGAATGAGTTACTCCCCTTACCGCATAGAATCTAGAATTAAGATGCCGAAACTAAAGACATTTGATTTTACTGACCAAGCAGCATTGCATGCTCAGGAGCCATCAGCCATGAGTGATTGCAAACCCAACTTCAAATGGTTTATAAATTTGCTTAAAAACAAAATCTGCTTTTTGCACTTGCGTTTTGTTTTAGCCATCCCAAAACCAAAATCTGTAACTTCTTGGGATAGTTATTAGAAAACAAATTGAATTTCTGACCAAGACAAGGGGGTATCTGTTTTCCGAGTTTGGACTTGGGTATGAATTTTGTCGTGACATCATAGACATGTATGAATTCTGCTAATTGTTGTTGAAGAAAAAGAAGCACCAGATGATGATAAAATTTAGAAGGAACGATGAACACTTTGATCTTTATAAACACTAAAAAACAATCTCCGTTCAATGAACATCTTTATCAAATGTACACCAATCTCTACAACACATAGGCGGCTTTCTCTTTGTTTGGAGATGCACATTTCAGTTTCCGAAAACCATAATTTATTTCAGCTTCACTCAAAATAGTTTGTCACATGACTCGTACATACATGTAAACTTAATTGGCAAGCCCTTATTCAATTTCCACCATGATCTATGCTGCTAAAACAAAAACGGAAATGACTACACCATACTGTGTGTATCTCAATTACTCTGCTGCTTTTTCAGACTCAAGCAAAAGCGTGAGACCGTGATCCTAGGATAAGTCGCACGGTTCTTTTCTCTTCTGTTCTGCTCCAACCTGTTATTATCACATTCCTTGACATTTGATAAGCAGTCATTATCACATTTACGGGCATCGGTCTCAAAGTAGAAGTCTTTCCAACTAGCTAGTGAACTGGTCATTGCATTGTTGTTAGTTGTTGGAGAAAATGGGGTTTTTTAGTGTTTTTATTTGCTCTTGGTGTGATTTGATCTTGTGACCTAAGGGTCACTAGGATTCTTGCTCATTTTCTTGAGTGAATGAAATGTCTTTAGTTTAGTCCCATATGGGTTAAAACTAAAGGTGAATGCCACCATAAAAGTAAGGAGCTATCCTTCTATTATGGGTGGGGGCGGCGGGCAAAAAGACATTGCTGTCCCTGATGCCCAAGGTACACTTGTGCGTATCAACCAAGAGTCGTAAACCGACTTAAATATTTTTTACTATTTACAAAATATTTTTACTGAGTTTTATTTATGGGAGAAAACCTTCACGCGGTGGAGAGGAGTTTTATTTTGGGTAAAATCCGATTTTCTGATTTACTTGAGTTTCCTTAACGCTTAATTTTCTCTCCTTGTTTTACAAGTAATCGAAAATTCTTTTGCAAGTTATCATCTCCTATAAATACTAGACGTTTTACTCTTCTTAAACCATCCCCAGAAGCGGCTACTATCCCGTCTTCTTTTCCCCTCTTCTTGACGTTTTACTTTCTTTCCTCCCTTCGTAGCTAAGTTCATGATTGGGTGTTGATTGTTGTGCTGACATTCACACATCGGGCAGTTCTATCCTGGACACATCCTCGCTGTAGGGGTATAGCATCGCTCTCTTTGAGTGTACCCGCGAGCTATTGTGTTAAGGGCAGTTTGTTGAACAGGCGGCTCTGTCCTCGTAGAAGCGTTTAGGGTTTGTTTAAGATTCAGTCTTTTGATATATTACTTTGATACATCTAACATCTACTTTGATTGTTGCAAGATTT
>JAJJMA010196141.1:0-16854 GCA_023529015.1 Papaver nudicaule | reverse complement strand
AAATCACCTTCGCCAGTACCAAACTTATCACCCTTCACGTCGATCTTAGGATCCATCTTTTTGATACAACCCTCGTCAATGTTCTTTAACCTGGGCTCCATGGCATGAGAATATCTTTCAGTTTTACCTTTAGACTTTCCACTCTTTGATACAACTTTCTTTCTCGACGTAATCTTCTTGGAACCAGGGAAAATAAACCCCAGCGAACTACTAACATCATTTGGCCCTTTAGTTTTGCTCACTTCGCTCTACAGAACAATGTCCACTCTCTCTGGAAACAAATAGGGGCAAGAATAAATACTCCTAACAACATGCTCTAGGCAGATGGTGTTTGTTACCTATTCGATAGTCCCTCCTTCTGCACGAGCTCGTTTTGGATCCTTCAAGGTTTCTTCGACAATATCCCCCTAATTCAAATGGTGCAATGGTGTAAAGAAGATTGAAAGGAAATGAAAAACGAAAATAAGGGAAAACATTACCTGAGTAGCTCCCTTCCTATTCAATATTAGTAAATGCCCACGAGACAACACCCATTCCTCCTCAGAGAAATGCAAAACAAAGAGATTGCGATTTGGAAACTGATGACCATTATCGAAGTCGGCTTGAAGCTAATATCGTTCCTTATCTCTCCAACCAAAAAGAACATGCCCTACAAATAAAATAGGCTTGGTGTACCAATCCTCGTCAAGAGCATAATCAGGAAGACCAGGCAGACGCATTCAACTTCATTTCGAAGATCAAATCGAACCCCCCCAGGGGGCAACCTCGTTATCCAGGGTTAGACACGCACGATAATGTTTAAAGAAATTTGCAGTAGTAAAATAATCTCTCGGCTTTGAATCTTCGCTAGAGTTTCCTTCCGATCGAAGCACCAACTTGTTGAGCAGCTGAATCGAGTTGCACGTCAATTGCATTACTCCTCGAGCTTCGGCCATCGAAGAAATGATATCAAGAAAGAGAGGATTAGAAACTTTTTATGAACGATCCCTGCAAGTACTTGGTTGGTCGTCACGCATATTCCTCGATTAGCTCAGGAGTTAACTTACCCTCGGGAGAATCACCAAAAGTAAGCTTAAACCATGTTGTATTATAATCCATCAAACTCATCTTCGCAGTAAAGGTGTCTAGATCAAAAGATGTTATCTGGAAAATCAACAACCCAAAGATCAAGCCGGAAAGACGCCAGAATCCGGTCAGAACTGAAGATGAAGCGACAGAGCTTCAAAACCCTAAAAATGATTTGACCAGAACATAGAAAAAAGTTACCTTTATGAATCAGGGAAGAAAATGAAGAAATGGGTATGAAAAAGAATCAAGAAATAATCAAGATTCGAGGATAAAGGGGGAATTTTATGAAACAGAGAAAGAAAGAAGACGGAGAAGAAGAAGAATTTGAAAAAGAAGAAAAGGAAATTTTAGAGGGATAAAGAAACAATAAATAGAGAGGGAATAATAACTGGCGCTTTAGGTAAGAAGGTCAAAAGGTGACAGCAATTTCGGACGCATGCAGAACGTGTGGGAGCGGGACGTCAGTTCTATCGTTAATGGGGCACGTATCGAGGAGCGAAGTAATTTCCTTCTCCTAAATCTTAGATACTATGATAAGGAAAGAGGTAAACCATAGGGGTGTAAATCCATCAAACCAGGTGTCAATACCCGAAGGCAAAAAGTACAGTAACACTGAGCGGTTCGAAGCACTGGATAAATCAAGGAATAGTCACACGACTATGAGTAGTCCAATCAGGGAAACGACACCGAACACGTGTAAAGCAAGAGCCCAGAATCAACGGAGGAGGTGGCAAGGTAGTAATAGTTGTTGAAATGTCAATCAGTTGTCAGATATAAAGATCCGAGACTCGATATAAAGGGAATTATCGAAGAGAAACTTCGTATCGAAGATCAAAATATTGAAGGCTCAGCTGCGTACTAGACGGAAATAATCGAAGGAAGAATCACTACCCAAAACTTCGATATCACTTCGATGAGCAAACCGACTTATTCGACAAAATCTGACACCCACGATCGAATATTTTGTCTTATTAGCTATAACCCACTTTGCGTTTCGCACTATATAGCAAGCTCGAATTCTGTTGTAAGGGTTGGAATTTCAGATAAGCCTTGGAGACTTGGCGTCAGACTAGGATTAGCATTACATCAAATCTCCCCAGATCCTTAAGCTCATATCCACTTAATGTAATCATCATAATGAATTTCACGATTTGTATGTTAATAATATAAGGTTCATCGCATGTTTTATTATCTTGTTTTAGGATGCAAAACAATGTACTGCAAAAGAGTACTTTCAAGTTCGAGAGATCAAAGTCGAACAAATCTAGCCTAAACCAAGACAATGGTCGTTCCAGATTTTCTTCGGTTACGGATGAGGAGATAGGGTTGGTCTTAGGGAGGGAAGCATCAGGTATTTCTGGTTGAAAAGGTATTGTGTGGTTTCTGAACAACTTAGTAAAATGATGGTCGTCGGAGACAACTTGGGTTTCCCTAAGATTTTACAAGGATTTCACTAGCCGTGAGATTGAATTGAATTTGATTTCAAGTTCAGGTTGTGCTAAGTTTAGTTGAATTGAATTATCCTTGGAAAATGGATGGAATCATATCTATTTATAGTATGTTCAGAAATACACTGATCTCTTGTTAATCGTGGAGGAAAATGGTAAAGTGGAGATAGTGGAAAGATGGAGTTACTCCTGTGAGATAGCTTAACTGCCAGTCATGCCCACTACCCATTACGCCAGTATTTGCCACGGAAATAACCTCTTTCTAAGTGGGTGTCACGCCACAACTGTCGTAGACCGCCAGACCAACACCCTAATGTAAATCCCCCCATTTGTGACACGTTTGACATCTCTGTTGAATAATGCGTATGACTCGTTGTTTGAGTCAACTTGTGTTGATTATTTGATTATGATATCACTGGACGCTGAGCCTTTAGCAGTACTTATTATAAGAAAACATTCAAGGATGTGAGATGACTTTCTTGCTGGAGAATATGGATACTCAGGAAATACCTCAAGCATTTGCTTGACTAGAGTATGTAAGGACATGAGATTACTTCTGTTGCAATACCATGAATGGTAAGTCGAGTAGAGCATGAAAATAGGCTTGGCCATATACTGGCCAAGCATGCAAGGGATGGCGCTGGCCAAATAGGCTTGGTCATGGACTGGCCAAGCATGGGAAAGGACGGCACTGGCCAAACATGAGAAGGGACGGCGCTGGCCAAGGACGGCGTTGGCCAAGGACGGCGCTGGCCAAGTAGGCTTGGCCATGGACTGGCCAAGCATGGGAAGGGATGGCGCTGGCCAAAGACGGCGCTGGCCAAGTAGGCTTGGCCATGGCCTGGACAAGCATGGGAAGGGACGGCGCTGGCCAAGTAAGCTTGGCCATGGATTGGCCAAGCATGGGAAGAGACGGTGCTGGCCAATGGCCAAGCATGGCAAGGGACGGCGCTGGCCAAGTAGGCTTGGCCATGGACTGGCCAAGCATGCAAGGGATGGCGTTGGCTAAATAAGCTTGGCCATAGACTGGTCAAGCATGCCACGGGACGGAGCTGGCCAAATAGGCTTGGCCATAGACTGGCCAAGGCATTTCCTTAACCAGAGTCGTCATGGCTAGTCCCATTCTTCTGGTTAAATCATGTTTTTAATGGCTACACCGAGTGGCGATCGCTGACATAGACCATACCATCAATAATTGGTGTCAAAGGGCTTATGTACCCATGATTACCCTTTCATGACTAGAGTCGCTGCAGTAGTCCTGTTCTCCTGGTTAAAGGATGTCTCACTATGCTTTGTTGGGTATATACGATTCCTGACACTGTTTCTTATGATTAGTGCCACTAGACAATGGCATTGGCGAGGGGTCGCAAACCCTCGTGGTTTAATGACATAAGCGAGGGCTCGCAAACCCTCGTGTACACCTGATGGCATTTGTGAGGGGTCGCAAACCCTCATGGTCCAACGGCATTGCGAAGGCTATATATGTAATCCTCAGAGACCACTATGATCCAATACGACATTTGAAACAATATTAATGAGGCAATTTTACTATTTAATCTATGTCAAAATCCACTATCAACAACTCTAAATGAATATCTTGTTAGCATAATCTCGCTTTACTTTCGTACAAATGATCATATTTCCTATCTTTTGGCTAGGATTGGTCAATGGGTGTGAGGTATAAGATCTCTAAGCAGATTTTATACCTCTACAATATATATATATTTCAGCATCTACAAAACGTTGGACAGTGTTTAAGAAACATGTAAAGCGTCTTACACCGTCTTACATGGGAAAGTCATATATAAGGTATCAAAGCAATACGATTTTAAGCTCCAGAAATACGAGATGCCTTACAAGAGTTGTCGATATCGGCTGATTTTGATGCCAAGACAAGCGGTACTTCTTATTCTACATTAACAGGAGAGATTGATAATTTTAAGCTTATTTTTTTTATAGTTGTTTGGCATAGATTACTTTTTGCAGTTAACACAGTGAGCATAAAACTTCAAACAGGGGATATGAATCTTGATAATGTTTTGACCAAATTAAAAGATGTTGTTTTGTTTCTTCAAGGAATGTAGAAGGAATGGATTTGTGGACGTATTGGAAGAAACTAAAACACTTGCAGGATCTATGAATATAGGGCTTGTGTTTTATGAAGTACGAGTCCAGAAAAAAAATTGAGGCACTTTGATGAAACTGAGACCGAAAAAATACATCCACCACTACAAGGTATGGAATCCTTTCGAATCGAATACTTCATCTACATAATAGACCAAGCTATTTCTTCTCTGAAACATTAGTTCAAACAATTTAAAGTGTACGACGAAACTTTTGGGTTTTTGTTTCATGTAGAGAAATTAAGGCCTCTTGATAATGATACTTTAAGAGATTCTTGTGTTAAACTTGAAAACTGCCCAAGCTATTAAATGGAGTTAGGTGTTAATGGGGTCAGTTATATACAGAGCTGAAGACTTTATGGAGTTTTTTGCCTATAGAAACTGAAAAGGCTATCAAAGTGTTCGATTTCTTAAAGGATATGGGTGGTTGTTGCCCAAATACGGCTATTGCATATAGCATTTATTCCTTTTACGGTTGCGTCTGCAGCGCGAAGTTTTCGAAGTTAAAATAAATCAAGTCCTACCTTCGATCAACAATGTTTCAAAAAAGATTAAATGGACTAGCAATGTTATCTATCGAAGCAGATATGCTAAATAGTGTTGACTATGATAGTATAATCAATGAGTTCACATCGATAAATGCCAAAAAATCGATCTTACATCCATTACTAACATCGTATCTTCTTAAACAAAATGATAAATGTATGCTAATATTGCATTTCAATCAAACTTTTTGGAAAAAAAAATATTAGTTTCCGTTTTTCGAGTTGGTCTAGAGCGTCCCGAAACGAGTAAGACAATCTTTGTACACTTGAGTGTTTTATGAGTAACAAACATAAAGACCTAAACCCACTTACTGAAATTCAAATTTTAAAATCAATTTTCGCTCACACTTGCTAATTTCTTGATTCAAAATTCACTCTTGCATTATAAATAAAGGCCAACCAACATTCACACCCGTTGTATGTAACTGGCGGGAAGCGATCTCAACCGCCAGTTACAATCTCCGATGTATAAAGGTATAATTGCATTCGCTCAAATGGAAAAAATAAAGGTGGGTTTAAGTTAGTCGAAACAGGATTACGATGTGATATTGGTTAAGGAGAAGAAGAGAAAATGGATGTGTTTCTCTTTGAATGATTTTGAAAGCTTTATTCAGTGTCCCATATTAATAACGTGAGGAAGATAATTGATTGATTTGAAATACTTGCTTTTTCTTTTCTCTTCATAATCTTTCTGTTTTCATCCTTACCTAGATTACAAAAGGAAAAGGTAGAAAATGACGTTAAATCATACAAAAAGAAGGATCCTTTTTCCAAAAGGATTTTTGTAGCTTACCCTTCCAAGGCTGAATTATCCCCTAAGCCCCAGTATTTATAGATAACAAAAGGGCCAGTAGGGAAAAAGTAAGTATACATACACAAAGATGGGTGTTGGGTGTTATCAGTGACTGGCCTTGTAGGTACCTTTATATCTCTAACAATCTAGTTGGGTTTCTGACTGAATTTATCTACCTCCCTTTCTCGAAAATATTTGCAACTATTGACAGATCCCTGGTTCACATTAACATCGCAAGGTGTTTCATGCTTTCACTTTGTGGAGCTCTTAAACAAAACCAAGTTTAAAATGGAGTCACAATATTCAACAGTACTGTGCTTAAGCAACTATTTGCACGTTTCATCACCCACAACATACAATAAATGAAATCATAGAACAACCTAACTCGGGACGCTGTTTAGCCATGTTATCAGTCAAGAAATTGAACTATATATGAAGTCACAATATTTAACAGAAAATGGGTCATATGCCCAGAAAAGCCTCAACTCAGAATATTCAATGATGTCCTCAAGTCGTGCAGGAAAACACAGCACCTTCAGGGGAAAATGCAATTTACAGTTAAGAAACTACCGCAATAACTAAGATGTCAAAGCCACACTTAAGTTGTTCAGAGTCTGACATTCATTTATAACTGTACTCGCTTAAAAAAGGAGTATACTTTAAATTTCATTTCATTTTTTGCTAGAGCTCATTCATTTTGTCGACATAAGAGTTTACAAATAGCATTCAACAAATGATACCATTATAGATTATGGACTGAAAAATCCAACTATAGAGTGTTACACACTGATATCAAGTAAACGGATACAAAGAAGAGAAAGAAGAATTACCCAAATTGAGCTTAAGAGAATGTGAAAGAATTCCCATCCACATTCCACGATGAGCATCTCAAGATCAAGTGTTAATAATCTGTGCAATTCACGTTGTGGCAATTTACAGAACAAGATAACCAGAACCACATTTTCGGTCATTATACCAATCCATACATCTTCAAACCATCCAGGACAACATTTTCACATGTAATCTATTCAACTAGCAATACACTCAAACCCTCTACAAATCCATAACCATACACCAAATAATACACAACAAATCATCAGATCTATTAACAACACAGTCCAAACATGTCTTCTCCACATTTTCTTAGCATGTAAATAACCATTATTTCTCATATACGAACCAGATTTCAATAAAGAAGTCGAGAATTCACTATTCGAATTACTATCACCACACGATGAATCCACTTTGTTTACAATCGGCAATTCATTTCTCTCGTCATCCATTTCACCAGAGTGTTTCTTCTTTCTAAGGTTTTCACTATGTTTTGATCTTGAATTGCGACCATCATTACACAAATCTCCGGTTGACACAACACTAGATTGCAATTCATTTGATTTACACTCAGACTCCATTAAACTACGAAAAATAGGAATGAATTCTTCATGAAAACAATGAGAAGTAAGAATTTCGGACCTCTTTACATCTTTTCTCTCCAAGATTTTCGAGAAGGCTTGTTTAACACAATCCAAGAACTGAAAACTCTGCAAATGACCGAATTCTTCATTAACAATTGCAAAATAAACGAACGGATCTGCCATCAAGAAGCTGTATATCTTTTGTCTAATGGTGTGAGTGTAGGTGATGTGATAATCAGGTGCTTTTTCAAGACATCGTAATGCTTTGGTTTGTAAATCAACATCGCCAGAACTGAACTCGGCAAGAACTGTATTTCCTTTGGAAATGCAAGCGTAAAGAACCGAATTCCGATCCGAAACCATCAATCAATCGCAAGTCTTTTCCTTAGCAATCAAATTCTACGATATTCAAATCTAGGCAACAAAAAAAACTGATCCTCCTGTGAAAGCAGGGAATCAAAATTCTACAAAATAAAATAACGATTTAACCAAATCAACAAAGATCAAATTCTATAGTGCAGACCGCTGGCATTCTGGTGAGTTGATTGATTGTTAGAGAAATCAATAGTAATGCTTGATGGATTTAGATTTAGAGAGAGATAGAAGGAATGTCTAACATCAGAAATCTAGGATTACGAAATGAATCTAAGGGAATGGATTGTTTTGATTTGAAGACATTAGAGAGGAAAAGAATACGTATCGGAGAGGAATTGAAATGTCCTCTCTGTCTTTCTCTAATCTAGAGAATGTAACGAATAACAAGGAAAAGCCGGAACAGCGAGGATTTGTTAGTTGATGATTACGAGGCGAAGAGGCCTTCGGATCTAACGTCCATTTTTTGGGATTTTGCACATGGCCTGTGGCCGTGGGACTGGGTTTCCATTGTGGTGGTGGGCCGTCGGTTCCCATTTCTTTTTCAAGGGTGATTCAGGGGCTGCAAAAATGATTTGTTAGAGGGAGAGCAAAAAAGGATATGAGGAGTGCAAAAACCTGGTTGACTCGCTAACAAGGTCAATTCCTCTATTGGTTATTGACTCGGACCACAATACCCTCACACACGCCCTGCTTACATGCTTACAAATCAAACCAACACGCCCTGCTCACATGCTTACAAATCAAACCAACGTAACCTAGCCGAACATTGAACAAATGCAGAGACTAAGATTGCCAATAAACCGGTGAATAAAGCTTACTGCGAGCACCAATTCCAAAGAGTAAATCCCAGACTGAAAACCACGCAAAGCAGCAAGAAACAGGGGAATGTATAAGCCTGACATGATGAATGGGTTTCTTTGAGAAATTATACTCCTACACGTATTTACAGGGTTTCAATGAACTTTCTTTTATGATAATTCCATGATTTCTTTTCGTATACTAATTGTCAGCTAATTGAACATCAATCATGGATGATACTCGAGGTGGTGGATCAGAAAGTAGTAAATACGTGAAAAGTATTAACGTGTCCTACAGGCGGAGTATATATTTGCTCTTATAAAGAAAGACCTTAAATGCCCTACAGAGTATACATTTGCTCCTAAACCAAGAACGGAGTTCGAAGGCTTACCTTGTACAGTCACGAGTGTTTGGACTTGGTTCTCTTAGTTTCGAAACAGGAAAAGGAGGTGTTAAGGGTTGAGAATCATCTTCCCAACCCTTAAAATCAGAATACCCATGATTTTTTAGGGTTTAATGGTGATTTTATGGGTTGATGATCATAACGGTTTCTTTATAACTAAAACTTGAGACGGGTTAGATTACAGAGGTTGAGTTAATAGTCAGTTATGGTGAAGGGGTATTGTGGTCCGAGTCGGTACTAAACATATAGATCGGTCTAGTTAATGAGTCAACCCGGTTTTTGCACTCCTCAAATCCTTTTTTGTTCTCCCTCTAACAAAAAGACTAAAGCTATCCATGTAGTATTCTATGGGTATTACCGAACAAGTCTTTACTTTTGTTGGGAAAAAAAACATAGGTGGAACCATAAAATAAAATTGAACAGTGAACAATTACTTCCCCGTGCTTTTTCTATACTAACTTTCAGCCAAGGTATCTGTAATATGTACATGATCTGATAATATGGACGGACTTCTCAAGCTCGTTCTTCATGAACTAAGGTATGATTTTTATAGAGGCTTCAAGAGTGGGTAATCTTCCAGCAACTCACGCTCTGTCAGTGTATCATTTTCAAGCTGAGGTGTCCACAATACCTGGACCGCCTTCATACCAAAAAAAAAAAAAAAAAGTTAAAAGAGTTACAGATATGAGAAATGTCATTCAGAAAGGATAAATTAGAAAAGCTCATGTTCAGTTTCAGTTTCTTTTCATTGTACCTTGATATTGTTGGTGGGGATGGAACCAAGCTTCTGCAATGCTACCTGCAAGTTTCCAATGCAATCCACATTTGGCAGTTTGTTAACTCCCTCAGCTGCCACCAGGATGGTTACCTGAAAATAGGATGATCATCAGAATTATAAGTATGGATCTAGGCAGAAAGGACGAAACTGCTGATCAATGTGCTTATAATGTTGTAGAAGCATAGAATAAGAAAATAAAAACCACTAAGCTCGTACCACTATGTACTCATTGCTGAGTGAGCTCTTGCTTGAGGTGGTCTGCCTCTTGATGTTGTTCACCCCAACAAGTGGCTCTCTATCAAGATATTTTTGCTCTGGTATACAAAGCTCAATGAAGTGTTTTTCTCCATCATCTATACCTTGCATAGTATCCACCTACAGAGAGAATCACTTAAATTGAAGTTACATACCAAACTAAACAGGATAAACAGCATTTGCAGTAATATGAACAGGAAAAGAGCTCATTGAGTTACCGGGGAGCTTTGCCTCTTGATGTTGTTCACATTGAAAAGTGTCTCTTCATCAAACTTTTCCCGCTCTTCTTTAGAAAGCTGCTTGAAGCGTTTTTCTCCATCCTCTATACCTAGATCAGCATCCACCTACAAAAAGACACATGCAAGTAGGGAAAACAATGGAAGCTCTTAACAACCTTGATGATACTGAGAGTCTGAGATCAGCATTTCCTCGTGTTCTGCTTGAGATGTTATTAAAGTTTACTTAGGGCCATCTCTCATTGCTTTTAGGTACGGGCACTAGGGTTACATGGAAGTCCTGTCAAAGGTCATGCTCAGACGGGTCACAAAGATGAGATTTATGGTTTGGGTGCTGTCAAGGTAAATAATTAAGTACTATTATTCTTTGAATGAAAATGGTTTCCGTTCTTTTACAACCGTTAAGTGTAGAGACCAGAAAGTCTAACAGCACCCAATTATCTATCATTCAAATACTCAATAATTGATATACAATATGCTTAAGGTCTCAACTCTTGCATGAACTGTTTGGAAACAAACGGCAAACCTGTCTTTCATTTAGTTTCAGACATACCAAAGGATAATTTCACTCAATGGTTCACCCTTCACAAACCCGCTTTCAATAAGGATTATCAATCACAAGTTCAACCTCACATTTGCTGTTCTCCTAGGTGTCAGGACTCAGCGTGAGAGACCGAGACCCTGATGCACTATGTTCAAGGGATCTGCCATAGGTTATCTCATCAAGGTTCGGAGTGAAGCTTTGTTTACTCAAACACGCAGGAAAAGAAGGCTTAACTTACAGATGAGTAACCCGAGATGCAATAGTTAGGATGTCGAAGCAAAGCTAAGGTTGACTCTGCCAGATGAAAGAAAGGATAAATTAAAAAAGCACGCATGATAATGGAATAGACAAGAAGGGGTAACCACGATGTATACATATACGATGTCAAAATCTAATGTTGAAACCCCCTGATTCTCTAAAATAACAGTTGAACATCTACTCTGAACAAAGCCTTGTATCATCAGTCAGAAAATCAGTAGTAATCGATAATAACCTCGGAACAGTATGAAAAGATAAATTGAAAGCAATGTCAAGTTAAATAGCATAAATAACAGAAGCCACTGATATGAACTTTCACCTTGCAAAACATAACTCAGGCCCTTAGGTTTCGATGTATCTGCAACTTGAGCAATTCTATCAAGTTCCTTTTGAATTGACCTCGCCGTACCCAACAATCCAACCTAATTAACAAGACAATTACCATGTGTATAAGAAAAACATATTCAATAACCAGTCACACAAAAGTCTATCCAGGGAATGAAAATCCAAATTGATTAAAAAACAAAATTACACAAATCTCTAAGTAAGGCATAAAATATCATCATGATACCTGAAGTTTGATAACAGTGAGGATACTTCCACCTGACCTATTAGAAGAAGCCTTGAAGATAACCCAAACGACAAATGCCAGAAATAAAAACATAATAATCGCACCACCGGCACCACCACCGCCACCACCAGAGCCAGTAACTTTAGCATGATCGTCACGGTCAGATACCGATTCAGTAAACTGTGAATAAGAATTACCACCGATCCCACCACCTGAAGCAGCTATAGAGGATAGAGAAGAAAAGGAATCATCTATTGAAGAAGAATAAGAAGAAAAGGAATTCGAATCATCGTTTGAAGAATGAGAAGAAAAGGAATCACCACCGACCACACCACCTGAAGCAGCTACAGAGGAATGCGGAACGTATATAACTAGTAGTAACCCTAACAAAAGAACAGTAATTGCAGGCATCGGTTTCATTTGTTTGAAAATTTAGGGGACTCTCGAAGGGTCAAAATTAGGGCTGGGGACTGATTTTAACTTGCAGAGAAGTTGATGTATGATATCCAGCCGAGTCGCTGACAAGTTATTCCTGTTTCAACTTCCAATTCTTAGTTACTAAGGTATGACCCGTGCCGTAACGGCACGGGTTTTTGTCGGTTTATATGCTATGCCATTCGTCATTATGTTGTTGTAGTTACTTTTTTTTTTTTTTTGGTATTTATGTTGTTGTAGTTACTAAAATATAAAAGATTCGTACTACTCCATGAAACACTGTTATGATACTAAGATTTTTTAGTTGGATCCTTTTTTGAGTTCTTACATTAGGAGATCTGTCAACTATAATCAAGTAATTAAGAAAACAAAATTTAAAGAGAACCATTGGAGTTGTAGCCATTTTATTTTTACTTATCCGTATTTTTAGGTCGTACCAAGCTGATTTCAATTTCGTATGGAGGCACAGATTTTAATATGGCTGACAATTTGGAATGCCATTCCTACAATAGATAACTTAAATAGAAGAGGTTGTCACTTCTCTTTGTGGTTTATGTGGTGCTGAAGAAGAACCGGTCAATCATGTATTAATACACTGCAGCCTCACTCGTGACATCTGGAAATACTTTATACTCCCTCCGTTCAGGTTTACTTGAGATAATAGGGTTTTGCACAGGATTTAAGAAACTAGTAAGAGAGAAAAAAAAAATCCACAAATACCCCAATCCTATTAATTCACCTAAATATTAAAATATTAGATTTTAGTTAAAATTTAGTAAAACTATATTTTACTTCTACTTATCATTATTACTTGAGAAAACGGCAACTGTAGCTAACTGTTAGGGCCAAATCCGTTTTCTATTCAACTCTTTTCAAAATACAAGTCCATGTTTGTTCCGAGTTTTCTAGTTGAATCGGCGAGTCGACTCGCCTTTTAGAGTTAACCACACAGGTTAGTTCGTGAGTTAGGGTCGGGTTTTAGGAAATGGGTTGTTTGTAACCCGATTGGTTGTAACCCGATTGTAGCATAGTGTAGTACAAAATTAATCCTGCCTTTCATTATATTGTAGCACAAAATTAACATAGCTTTTCAGAACATCGTAGTACAAATTAACATTGTGTTCCATCACAGTGTAGTCTCAAATTAATTGTGTATATAAAATCTCACTACTTTATATATAAAATGATCTCAACACATTGTAGCACAAAATTAATCCTGCCTTTCAGCACATTGTAGCACAAAATTAATCCTGCCTTTCATCACAGTGTAATACCAAATTAATTGGGTATGTAAAATCTCACTACTTTAGATATAAAATGATCTCTTCCGCAGCATCTTAACCAATTCGGTCAACTTCCGACCATTGAAGCCTCATCATACATAAACCCCATGAAACCTGCAGCACCAAATGAAACACAAAAGAAAAGAAAATATGAAACACAAAAGAAAAGAAATAAGAGTTCCAAAATTTCAATAATAAACCTACCTTTCAGCACATTATAGTACAAAATAAACCCTACCTTCCATCAAATCCTAGCACAAAATTAACACTGCCTTTCAGCATATTGTAGTACAAACTTAACTAGATATAGACTAACAGCAACAACTCACCATTTTCACCCAATTATGCATCTGAAATCCCAACTGAAATACGACTCCAAACTCCAGTAAATGTGAACCCAAAATCGATCAAACCAGCACCTTATCAATCCTTAGTGTAATGGATTCAGAATCCCTCGCAAATCTTCTACACAACTCTCTCTTGTCCATTGCTACCAACAACTTGTACATGAGCCTCGCCACATGTTACGTAGAAAATGCTGTGAGCATTCATGGTCCAGTGGGGCGCGTGAATTGTCACAAGGGATATACGTACATCGTGTTAAAATCATTGAAAGTTACAAATAGATAGATAGAGAGTTAATCAAGTATGTTCAAATCTTAACGGGTAAAGGTTTCCTTTCTCGGCACTCATGTCCATGTAGTTAAGGATTTGAAGCTTTTGGCTGTTTACAATGTTGATTCTTCCGGCCTGCCTTGAATAAACATCGGCTTCTCTTGGGTTGTCTAAGTATTGTCTGATATTCAAGTTGCAGTAAGTTTCTTCGAAACCGTTATTGTACCTTGTTGATTCATCATATTCTTGTTCTTCTTCGGGCCTAATCATCCTCATTTCTTCACCTCGGACCCTAACAATCAAACCTCTCTCGTCTTCTTGTTGCATCCTTCTGACAACTTCCACGGGAATGTTGAATGCCTGGGCCATCAAGTTCTCGTCGAATGCACGGAATACATTTTGGAATGTCTCCCTCTGTTGTTGTTGTTGGCGTGGTGAACCTTGGAGTGATGATGATCTTTGTGGTTGCCCACTGGCAAGGTAGAACGACTGGTAAAATCCAACATATATTAATGTCAGCACAGGCACAAATTTTCTCCATATAGCACTTAAGAGCCGCAAGACCGACCTATAATAAGTTTACATGGAATTTCTGTTCGAGTTGGTTGCCATTGTTGTTGAGATCAGTTACTGAAACAGCAACAAGTTCTTCATTTCCATCGTTATAACACCAATGAGCGACACCAGCTGGAAGTGCAACAATGTCACCTTTGCGAAATTTGTGTATCTTCTGGTGCTGATCTCTCTGTCGTCCTACTTGTTGGCTTCCCTCTCTTCGTAATCCGGTTTGCTGGCTGGAATGGTAGGTCTCAGCGCACCCAGGCTGCGATAATCCTAGTAAACCTTGACCTAAATGTACACACATGCAACCCAAAATTAAATCAGAAATTTCAGTTGCCGTAAGGCTATGATACACACACAGTAACAACAAAGAAATTGGTGTACAGAAAGTTAGAATTTTCACCTGTCCACCACCACAAACTACCGCCCACCACTACTTCGCTTAAAATTTGCAACTTCATACAGATAAAAATCGAATCTTTGGGCACAATGTTTACTTAAAGATGTTGTAAGTTCTGAAATTGAAACAAAATTCACAAAAAAAAAGACCTAAACTTTCCACTGAAATTTACAAAATTGGAGTGGAAAAAAACTGACCTTATTTCACGAGAAGGACGGGTACCAACACTGTGAGCTAAACTCCATTTCAATATCCCTTCCAAATTCTTCGATCCTGCTCCTCCTTCGTTGTTCGCCATTGAATCTCTGAAACCCTAATTTTGATTTTGAATGAATGAAAAACAAAAATCCTATTTTTTTTCTTTACTGTTGAAAACCCCTTTGGTTTCTGAAAGCTTTATAAAGGGAGGGAAGAATGCTAAGCTAATAGATGGTTTAAACCCTAATCTTACTTCTGGGTTATAGTTGTAGTGGTGTTGAAATTAGAAACCTAGGTGAAGGAAGAAGAAGAAGAAGAAGAAGAAGAAGAAGAAGAAGAAGAAGAAGAAGAAAAAAAGTCTGGGTTGTAATCGGGTTAAGGATAAAATAAGATGTAACCGGTTACGGGTAAACTAGAGTAGTTAGAGGAGTTAGCTAGGGTTAGTTAGTCTGGTTGAATAGTTGACTGGATCGGCCAATAACTCAAACAAACATGGACTTGTATTTTGAAAAGGGTTGAATAGAAAACGGATTTGGCCCTAACAGTTAGCTACAGT
Source organism: Papaver nudicaule (assembly GCA_023529015.1). Lineage (NCBI taxonomy): Eukaryota > Viridiplantae > Streptophyta > Magnoliopsida > Ranunculales > Papaveraceae > Papaver > Papaver nudicaule. Next base: position 1,196 of record JAJJMA010196141.1, on the reverse strand, counting down.
TGCCGTTTTCTCTTATTACTTTTGTGTAGAGATAAAAATGAGTAGAGAGAAAAAAAAGTAGAGGAGTTAATATAGAGTTGAAAAATATAAGTATTTTAGAGAGTTGGACCTTGCACATTTCTCAAACAAAAATTATGATTTCTATACAAGGTTAAACTAGGAAAAACTAAGGAAAAATATGAAATGTCTCATTTAATTTGGACAAAAAAAAAACCTATTATCTCAAGTAAACCTGGACGGAGGGAGTATCTAGGATGGACACAGACTGGAGACATAGAACTACACTGCAAGATCAGTTCAAGGAATGGGATTCTATAAGGTGCAAGAATCTTGCTAAAAAGGTCCGGACTATTTTACCATTTGCAATTGTTTGGGCCATTTGGTCCGAAAGGAACAACGATAATGGGCAAGAAGAGAGGAAGAAGTAAATAATGGATTATCATAGAGGTAAAGCGTCTAGTATTTCAATGGGGAGCTAAGAAAAAATAGTTTAGGTTCTACACTTTTAGGGAACCTATAACTAACTGGGAAGACGTGGTGGAGTGCGACTAACAGTTTGGCTTATCTTAAAATTCTGATGTAACTGATCATTTTCAGGTATGTAACTGATCATTCATTTTTTTTTTTACTTTAATAAAATCCAACCTTTTAAGCCTAGGAAAAAAAAAAATCATGTGTTTGCTAAGTTTTAATGCATTTTTCTCTTTTATAAAAATGTGAAAATTTATGTATGTCGACTACAGTGCATTTTTAAAAAATGTATTAAAATTCTAACATTTTGTTGTATGTGCATTTTTAAAAAATGTATTAAAATTCTAACATTTTGTTGTATTCGTTAGACATTCGGACTCTACGTAGAAGTAGTTTTCTGTTAGTGGAAAAACATAAAAGTATCTAGATCAGATTATACATCACACACACAATTGTACACTAGTCAGTAACCCGTGCTACGCACCGGGTGATTAGCTTTTTGGCTTTCCCTTAAGTTATCTAATACCTACCGGCGTAGTCCACAACTCCCCCGTAAATAATGCATGGTTTTATTTCTTTTCTTTAACTTTTTCCCTTCTCAGGGTTACAATTTACATTTTGAAGACAATACTCCCACCACGTTCTGAATTGAGTGCATTGAGGTACGAAAAACAAACATCATAAAATTAATCTCAATTTTTCCTATAACACTTTATTACAATTCA
>JAJJMA010196117.1:0-25429 GCA_023529015.1 Papaver nudicaule | reverse complement strand
GCCAATGACTAGTCTTGTGGCGCCATGAATATGGCGCCATGGCCTTTGGCCAATGACTAATTTTGTGGCGCCATGAATATGGCGCCATGGCCCATGGCCTTTTAGGCCAAGGCATAATCCTTGCGGCGCCATGAATATGGCGCCATGGCTATGGCATCTGGCCAAGCTTAACTTCGTGGCATCCTGTGCCTTAGTCGTGGTGTGCGTGCTTACGCTACAACCCGTATTGAAGTCATGGCATGCTTATCCATGGTATGCTAGACCACCCTGGATTTGGGATTGAGTCCGCTTAGGCCTTTTTAGGCTGGTGTATGCTTCTCAGAGAGCTCCGGACCGGCCTGGAACTTCAATATTTCTGAGGTTTGCACCAAGACTCGTATATTGAGTCGTATTTTAAGAGGAAATCCGTGAGGATACGTCTCTGTTGATCTTTCACCGCGTACCATCAAGCGAGGTCTGGCTCTGAGCTGATCGATGGGTTTAATATGTTGGTGAGACCATTGATACTGCTCTATGACATTACCCTCTCCACCGGAGTTATAAGAGAGAGCTCATAGAGGGTTTAGCTTCATGGAATGGATTGCACCCCGAGCTATAAAGATGAGCCTGAATAGGCAACTGTCTTTAGTAAGACATGGTTTCGAGAGTGTTTTGACAATTTTGCCCCTCTCTCGTTTTTTCACCATCTACATCTTGAGATTTACGGCTGTAGGCAGCCAGCTGATTTTCCAAGCTGTCTAATGGCAGTCAGCTTTACTTCAAGGCTGTGTTTAAAGGCGGTCAGCTTTATATCAAAGCTAGTTTGTTTCTGTATATAAACCCAACACCAGGAAAATTATACCGCAGTCTCTCTGATAGTAGCGATGGGAAGCAACTTTTCTTTGTTAGAAAGAGATTTTGCCAAGACAGTTGCACCTACTAAAAAACTTTTCTGTATTTTACTAAAATAGTGAAACTAATTATCCTAATCTCAAAATGCATAAACTTAAAATGGAATACTGAAAAAAAATACTAAGTCTGATTTTATTACAGTTTCGTCAAGCTTCCTCCTAAGATGCTTGTTGGAACCTGAATCTTGCGAATCATTAACTACATTTTTGCTGATACAGCAGCCCTACGCCCTTTTGTGCATACTTTTTTAGTACTACTCTTGGTTCCCTTACACGCTGATGCAACGCTACGTGCTTTTGCGCATATTTTCGTGTTTCTCTTGGTGCCTTTATTACCACCTGCATCACTCGAGAAAGTATCCGAGCCATCTCCTTGCGCTTTAGCGTGTACAAGTTCAGGAGCAACATCAGCTGCTCTCACTATATACACCTGTAAAGAAAACTACAATCATCACCTAGCTTAATTGAGCCAGCATCACAGACACAATTTCATTACGTCTTAATCGAACAATAATAATCACCTTAAATACGGTACTCTTCACCAAGTGGAAAATCAAAACATCTTCCGCTTTCAGCTTGTGCTTGGTAGAAAATCTTCCCCAGCCTGCGCTGAGTCCCTGCTTATGGGCAAGGTATTTCGAGGTGCTTTCTTCCCCTTCTTCATCCACCAAAGTAAATTCGGTGGTTACTTTCGGTAGCTTGGTACGGCAAAAATGTGCCGGTAGTCCCTGTTACCGAAAACCAAGTTAATAACATAACTGTATATTTCTTCAACACCATAATTCCAGTATTAATGTGTGATAGAGAAGTTTACCAGCCAAAAACCGCCCCCTACAATTGATTTCGCCATCTTCTTAACAAATGCTTTAGAATTGGCTTCAAAACTGGAGCAGATTTCGTGGGCTTTGGCTTCTACGGGTGACATGGGCTTCTTAACCTTTTTTGGCCTTTCATTTTTCTTGATCTTATGGCTGGTAATATATACCTGTCCAAATCCAATAACAATGAGGTTTAAATCAAAATTAAGCCAATCGTATATGCCTTTACTTTGATTAACAATATTCACATAAATGAAAATACACTACGTGATTAAGAGTAAACAAATCATAATAAATCGATACCTTAGCTATAGCCGATGAAGTACTAGCTTTCCTCGCCATTGTTGGCCTCGTTCTCAGTTTCATTTTCTTTTGTGTGTGCAAAAACAACAACTTTGATTAAGAGATTAGGGTTTGACGAGAGGGAACCTGATTAGTAGTACTATAAATATGAGTGGATGCATGGGTACATGCATCCTAGATTTTAGGCCCACTCCCTTCTCCACAACCGAAATGGAAGTCTTTTTCAAAATTTCATTTGTTATTTTAGCCAAGCTTTTTTCAAAAGTAAATGAATAATAACAATCTTCCGTAAATATATGTTTTTTTTGTAATTTAAAATGAATTATATTTGTAGAAATTTTCAGAAATTCTCAACGGCACAATATTCACTTCTTGATTAGTATAGTTAGAGCTGGAGTCTAATTTTGTGACAAAATAACTTATTTTATTGGTTGTTTTAAACATATACCGTCAACTTTTATTGAATTTATATATATTGGTTTCTTAATTAAGTTACTAAAATTATAAATATGGTACAAGGTATATATCTTATCCTAAAATAAAGAGATTATAAAACACAAAACAGGTAAGTAATTAAATCAAGCAAACCCTTCCTCGTGTTTATCTCCATTCTCTTTGCTATTTTTTTCCTGTTAAAAATTACCGATCAAATTTTATCTTTACTAGAGGCTCCAGAGATAGTGGTAGAAAAAAGATCCAGGGAAAGGAAATGTATAAGACAAAAAAACTAGAAGATTCAAGATTTCTAGCTCTAGCGATTTACATGACCCAGCAGTTTTCAAACCTATCATAATCATTGATCAGTTTTCAATTTGTTTAAATCACAACGCATAATTCCTGTTGTGATCACCATATTTTAGGATAGGATATATAATATATCCCATTTTTAGATTCAATCGAATTAAAAGAAATAAAATATATAGCTAACGGTTTGTTTTAGGTTAACCAATAGAATTAATTTGTTTTGTGCATACTCTTTAAAGATGTCTGCACAAAATTGCACTCGTTAGGGCTGTGCAATGGACGGACGGTTGCGGATTAGGGGTCACCCGCGTCCAAACCGTCGAATGGTGCGGATTGTAAAATTCAACTGTGTCCGCACCCATCACCCGCGGATTAGCGGATTATACGGTTTGGACGCGGGTGATCCGCGGATTTCACTTTCTTATTAAAAAAGTTTTTTCTTCAGAAACTTGGATAGTGAACTGAAATTTACAGAGTATTAAGTTATTGCTAGGGGTGGGACTTGGGTTGGTTGGGCGGGTTGGAGGGCTTGGCCGAGCCATGCCCGTACTAGATATCCTTTGCCCAGGTTGCCCATGGAACCCATGGAGGTTTGCCCAAGACCCGCCCTACTTGTATCTTGGGTTCCTCGGGTTCCTTGGGTTAGCCCATGATGCGTGTTTGAAACTAAAAATGGTAATAAAATAAACATTATAGATGGATGTTCCTACAATGGTGTGATTTTGATGAGAAACATTCATTTGATGAAACAAATTTGGCTTTGGAACCCATCTACTACTAAAAGGTTGAAAGAACTATTAATTCCACAAGTTAATTTTGGTTATACCAAGTTTAATCTAATCCATGGGGTAGTTATAATTGCGATAGTAACGATTACAACATTGCGGTAGCTACCTGTTATTATAATGATATGGGTAGCGGTTGTAATGATTGTAAAATTCAAGTTTATACATCATAATCTGATCATGGAGAACTTTACCCAACACCTTTGGTTATGAAACTAACTGGATGAATGGCATGGCTGAAGTATTAGTTTTTCGTGGAACTTTTCACTGGATAGTGAAACAACTTCAATCCAAGAAAACATGTATTGTTTCTTACGATATCCATGGTGATCAATTCAACAAAGTAGCAGTCACCAATCTAGTCGATGAACTATGGAATGATAGCAAATATACACACACATTGGGTGTTATAGGAGGGTGCCTTTGCATATTAATAAGGGCGTATTCTAGCCCAAATATTGATGTTTGGTTGAAGAAGGAATGTGAGATTTTATTTGTCACACAAGTTACCAAGACCCAATATTTGTCAAGAAAGGGGTAGAATATAGAAGCTTATGCTGCTGAGAGCAATGTGTCAACCAACGGGTACTCAGGTAAGAAGAGACCAAGTTGCACACTACAAGGATAAAGCACAATCAATCGAAGGAAAGAGCCTGACATCCGGAGAAAATAGATTTTCCCCAATTTTATGAGAAATTGGTTTCAACTTTCAAAGGCTGTGTCAACAAAATAAATTGATCTAATCCCATAAAATATCAAGATTTATTAAAGTTGTGCGGTGACATTCGAAGATTGTTTATTTGTTTGGTATGTAGTTTGATTTATATTTTCTTTTCTCGGATTTCTCCTGAGTTCAACCGTACGTGAAACAGAAACTTGAATTTCTCCTGAGTTCCAAAGTACCTATTTGCATTCGTGTACAAACCAGTGCAGACGAAGCAACGTGAACCTGAAAATAGTTACTTTTGGCTGTGATTCAGATGGACGGTTTGCGAACCGTCCCAGGTGAATATTCTCTGGAATTTCACTCGGGTTAAACTCTGAACTCCTTTATCTCTTAGTTGGACTTGGATTATCACGAAATATCTTATGTGGTCCATCTAATGGTTCTCAATGTGCCAATAAGATAAAGATTATCTCTGGTCTGTTGGATATCTATCTTGAAGTGTTTTTGAGCTAACAAAACACTTGGCAGATAAATAATTAATGATTTCCAATCGAGATAAATCTCTTTTACTTGGTTTGCAAGTTAGGGTTTCCTAAACTTATGGAACAAGTAATTGATTGCTTTATTCCAAAGCAACCTATCTTATTGAGTGCTATAAATAGAGGTGTCTATGGAAGAATACCGCAAGCATCAAGCATACGTGAAGGTCCTTTGGGAGGTGATCGTAAAACTCTTTTCACTTCGGTGAATGCTTATTGTGGTATAGTCATCCTCTATTAGGTAGCGGTTCCTCACGGGATTTACCTACGACTATAAAGACTTCTCTTGAGAGTTGGGAAGCACAGGTAGGAGATTGAGACCTTAGTGGTTGAAATCGGAGTAACCTGTAACCTTGGTAACCTGATCATGTTCTTGTCTATTCTACGGTCCTTCTCTTCTGATATAAGGCCATTCAAGAACTGATACGTTACACACAGGATTCGAAAGGAAGCAACACACGGCTTCACTCGGTGTTGTAAGACCTAGTTAGCTCCAGTTGTATAAGTTTCTTAATTGATTCTTCGTGTACAACTGAGGTAGAGACAAGTTGGGCATAGTTTACTCGGTTTACTTGTCATCCCCCGCTTGTAAGTAGATTTCCGTATGGCCTGGAGCAATCCGAAGGAAGTCACTTTGTATATGTCAAACTGATAGAGGACAGTTCAAACATACGTTGACAATTGAGGTTGCAAAGCCAGAATTGTTGACACAAGCCTTTAACAGCGGTTAAAGAAACTCCTAGGCCTGTAAAGGACGTCAGCTAGGGGAATCAAGTGCGTGACGATCTGTGGGGGATCTAGAGACGTAAGGAGTGCGACAGTAGCCAGTTCGCTTGGAGGGTGGAATTGGTCTCTGCTACATCCCAGACCGAAGTCTTATAGTAGGCTAGTGTTTGTAGTCAGTTTGTACTGTGCGGTGTTCAGTCTAGACGAGGTCCCGAGGTTTTTCTACAAGTTGTAGTTTCCTCGTTACAAAAATCTCAGGTGTCTTGTGTGCTTTACTTTCCGCATTATATTCTCTGATTTTATAATTAAAGCAAACACAAGAAGTACGTTATTAATAAACCTGATCGTTATCCTCAATCCATCCCTTGGATTTACCAAGACCCTGTCTTGCGTTGGACTGATCCTTGTGATCCAAACTCAGGTTAACAGATCTGGATATTGATTTTTGAGATCGTCCAGATCTGACCATAAGTCTCACGAGCCCAAACGAAAAGTTGGTTGTATTTCGGTACCCCTGCTTTTTCACGCATAAATCTATTTGTTTAGATTATGAACTCACAATCAATATCGCAGCATACATGTGAGTGCGACACAATAATGATATCAAGAGATATAACTTTGAAGAATACCAGTGCGAATTTACTCTATGAATACAAAATGGGCAGTGGTAAACATGATGTTATTAATCTTTAGTTAATTCCATACACTGGTCAGATTAATAGCTCCTAACCGATATTGCACTGAATGCTTGAGTGCGGAATAATTGTGCTTTGTCTGATATAAGAACATATAATATATGGCATACCATAGAAACAATGCTAAACATGTGTAATCATAATTCATAATGCGTATACTAATCATCTCCACAAAGTAATGAAACCCTCTCAACTCTTGCATGAGTATCATCGAAGTAATACGAGTTGCTTTTGAGTTATTCATTGGACTTACAAGTATATCTCAGGGCTTTAATATTCCTAGACTAGGATGAGTTCAATAAGTTACTCTCTCTCTTATCCTAGCTCTCTACTGATTTTGGTCGATCCCTCTTTCAATGAAGAGGGTCATGTATTTATAGACTTTACTTATATTTCACTGTTCATCCTGATAACCCCGCACGACCTTGATTGGTGTGGTTTGATATGTATGCGGTTCTTTCGTCATATCCGTGCAGTCTGGTGGATTGCGTCTGCATTTTTTGTAGACTGTGGATCTGCCACGTCTTCTATGCGCATATCCGTTGGCATTAAATGCTGCTGCCACTTCTCAGCCACCTCTGAGCGGTCCAATCACGTCCAACTGGGTCTGACCGCATCTCAGCCGTTGGTTTCAAATGATCTCGAGATCTCATAAAGAAGCTTTTGATCCCTTCACGGTGCATCGTTTGGCAGCGTACTAAGTTGCTACCGTCTCAAGATATTGCCACGTGTTCTGTGACAAATGTGCTATTACAGTTTGCCCCTTTCTTTTCGAATTCTCTCGAGGGTAGAATCAGAATGAAAATGTCCTAATCTCTTCATCTTCCCACGTTTTTCAAACCGTTCCTAGATTTGTGGGGTAGTGGACTTCAATGCTACTATAAGTATTCAAAGAAACAGAGGTCAAAGCATACCTTTTTATTCCTTTGTTTTCTTCTTCTTCTCTGTCTTTTTTCTCTTCATTCTCATTGTTTCTTCCGAAACATATCTACCTGCCATTAATATGCCTGCAACTGTACTTCTTCTTCTGCCAATATCTTAACTGCTGCTGTCGCAACTTCAATTTCAGTCAGGGAATCCATCTCTTTCCTTGCTCATTTATTATTGCTCATCTTCAATTTTTGCTTCCATTAATGGCCGCTGGTAGTGAGAATTTCAGTAATCTTTCATGATGTCTGCCCTTACTTTGATAGGCCGTGATTGTGGTATTTGAGTGATAAGTGCCTTAGTCGACTGCTGAGATTAGGGTTTTGCCCTAGCATTTGGAATTAGGGTTCTTACCCACTTTACCTTTTGTTCTGTCCATGAGCATGGATGCTTAGATGAAATCACCTAAACTAACTTGTATGCGCCTGTGCTTGTGTGTTTGAATATACTGCTTGTATTTGCTTGTTGCCATGTCTGAGTGATTTAGGGTTATGATGGAGAACACAGTCTTAGAACAAAGTATATATACTTGCCCATGTTCTTCATCGTAAGCCTAAATTCTCGTTTTGAAGTTTATCCCGTACGGGTGGATTATCCATTGCTCGTCCTCTCGTAGTCTTTTAATCTTTTAATCCCGCGGTTGATTGCTGATAAAGGGCGCCATGTCTTCTCGAGGGGACGAGAATCCGCGTCATCACAGAACTCCACGTGACCACATCTCGTACGGAGAACAAGTCTAAACAATCTCATGACGCATACCGTGAAGATCGTTCCCGAGATGGCTCTAAAGACGGGCGTTCTCGTGAAGAACATAGGAGGGAAAGACCTTTCGGGGATGGTAGGAATGAACCCGTTCGTTCTGAACGAAGGGCAGAATTTTCTCGTGATGAAGACCGCCAAGAGAAACCCCGTGGGGGTAGTGACAAACATAAATCCCGTGATGATCAAAGGCCTTCTTCAGATCGTGAACCAAAGGGTACAAAATCTCTCAGTGTTGACAAACCTTCTAGCAAGCCTCAATCAAGCCATGCAGATGATCTCTCTCGTTGTGTGAGTATAAAATCTGCATAGGTACTTTATACTCTACAGCAATCAAATCTTAACCAAACCAAATTTTATTTACGTATTGTGCATAGTACGAAGACCATTAGATCAATACCGAAGATCATTTCATAAACAGATAACAAGAGATAAAGTATAACTATGAATTGTATTTCTGCCTAACTAATACATGGATATGATCCTAAGGAGTTTGAGGAGATACAAACCTAATCCCACTCTCACCACTTAGGCTACACCAAAAATCCAACCCTTACAAAGTTTCTCGAGCTCGCCTTATATATGCCGAGTCTGAGTGGTTTACAGCTAATAAGACAGACTACTCAATCGTAGCGGTGTCAGAGCTTGTCGAGTAAGGCGGTTCCTTTGGTGAGATCCATCCGAAGATGTCTTCGCACTTCTTGTACTTAGACGACCCATGCGAGTCTTTCCTCGCCGAGTTCTGCCTCGGGAAAACTCTGTGGCCTACTCTCGAAGTACGGTGGTTTGTCCCTTGGCTGGATTAGCTCCTCTAATTCTGATACGTGTCCCGAGGGTGTTTTACCCTCCACAGTTTGCCTCTTTCCTTTCCTTGTATCAAAAATGCTTGGGAAGGAAATTTCTTCTTCGTCCTACTCCTCTCGCCATGCACCCCACTATCTCCCAAGTGTGACGTTTTATGACACGTTCTGCATGTTCCCGAGATTTTTGCTACCCTTTCACCTTCTCACCGGAAGCGCCAGTTTTCCTTCACTATTTAAGTTTTGGTTTTCTCCCTCTAAAATTTTTAGTCTCTTCGTACTCTTCTTCCTTTGCCCCGACGTTCTTTTTCGGAAACCTAAAATTTACATCTTTTAATCAAGCGCTTTTTGGACGTTTTCCTTCAAGACTCTTTGCTTTAATCTTCTCATAGCTTCATAAAGACAACTATTTTTCTTTTTTTTTTTATCATCCTTTAAGCTTCTGATTGATTCTGCCTCTGCAACTTCCGGCGCCGGCGAATTCTGCTTTCTTTTCCTTTGTTCCTTCTTTCATGTCGTTTTCTTCCAAAGTTGACGTTCTTATCTCGATGATGAAGAACCTTGGTTTTAAAGATGATTCCTTCAAGATACATGCCATTGGCTCTCCGGGCAGCCGGCTGACTCCAGAGTTAGTTGAAGAGTTTCAATGCCACGAAAACAAGATCTTGGTTACATTTCATCAAATTTCTGTTGGGTTGATTCCTCCCCTTTACCAACCTTCTAACCCTTTGTTTCTTGAAATTCTTTGTTCCCTTCCTAGTCCTCGGGGTGTGATGCAGTTCACTTGCAGTTCTATCAAGCTTATCAATCAATGGGTTTCCCACTCCGAAGATAACTCCGAGGCTAGTTCCCTGAAGAGGTTTTATTTCACCGCTCAGAACTTCTTCTTCACTACGAACCGTTTTTAACATTAGATAACGAGTTTGCCCCTTGGGGTGTTAGTTTTCGGACTGTGAAGGGGAGTTCGAATATAATTCCAGGGTCCTTAAACTACTCCATAGATGAAGACTGGTATTCGGAGCCTGTACTTTTGGAGGGTCCTGTTCTCCGAGGCTGGAAGGATGCTGGGCACTTCTTTCCTCGGACCCAATTCGATGTAGGTCACGAGTTCTCCACTCAGCATTTGTTTATGATCCATTTCTCTGACGAAGAAAAAAGGTTGTCTCATCAGGTTTTGAGGAAAGGCAAAGCTATTTCTGTGGGTACTTCGGGTAGCCTGAAGCATTCTCGAGCAGATGAGGAGACTATGCAGCAGGTAACAAATACCTTTTTGAGATATGCTTTTTATTAAGAGAGTATTAATACTTGCCTCTATTTGTTTCCTGAGAAAGACGGATTCTCTTCTGCAGGGGAAAGCTATTTCTGGTGTCGACTTGAGTCTACACAGTGATCTGTTAGGTTTTGAGTATGGTGAGGAGACGGAGGTTGCTAGGCCTCGTAAGAAGTTTGTTTTCCGAGGCAAGCTTGCCGAATCGTCTCCGAGTAACAACGAATCCATCGGAGGAGAGAGTGGTTATAACTGTTGCCGATGAACTATTACCACCGAAGGTTTCTAAAGTGCCGAGTGCCAAAAGATCTACCGAGGAGATTGCTGTTGTTGGGCCGAATGTCACTGTGACAAGTGCGCCTGCCGCTACCTCTGCCTCGGACGCGGTTGTTTCTACTACCACTATTGCTGCCTCAGCCGAACCTTCTGCTCCTCCAAAGAAGATTGTTCTTGTGGTTGACCTTCTCCTTCCCCGAAGAGACGGCTTGACTGAGCATATGGATTCTTCGAAGGAACTAGTTATGAGTTTCCCTCGTAGTTCAAGGTTTCCACCAGCTCCTAGCTATGCTGGTAACTACGGGCAACCATATACCGCTAAGAGATTCAAAGAGGTGCTTTTTGAGAATCATAATCCAAGTGATTTTTCCATGGAGGTCTCATCTCGTTTTGGTGCCTATGCCTCTGATCCTTTGGGATGCCCTTTGGACCCTGAGTTTTGCAAGAAGCTTGGCAACGTTATCGGGGGCTACTGGCCCAGAATGGATTATGATCTTCGTCATCCGCCTTTGTCCTACGAAGAGAGCTTGGTTATGCTTCAAATGGTGAGTTTGCTTTGCGTTTGTTGTGTGTTGGTTTATGTTTTGTTTTTTGGCTAAGTGTTGGTGCGTAATGTCTTGACAGAGTGACTACCATGCCTCTGGCCATTTGTCTTATACCTTCAACTTGTTTAGCGAAGCTGATTACTATGAGCGTAAGTTCCTCCGAATGCAGGAAGAGCTTGCCAAAGAGAAGACTCGCAGCGCTCTTGAGAGGAAGAAGCTAATAGGTAAGGATTTGTTGTTTTTGTAGTTTCTGCATTCTTTTTTGTAGCCATTGTTCTGAGAACGATTTGCTGCTTTCCAAAAGGCGAGTTGGAAGAAGGCGAGAAAAAACTCAGTGAAGCCGAGCTAACTTTAAGCAATCCCTGCGATGGTCGGAAACCCTCGCACAGTTCTTCTGGTAGTAGGAGTCACAGAAGTGAGATTGATAAACTTGTAAAAGAGAGGAACAAAGCCTTGGATAATCGAGATTATTATAGAAGGAAAAGGCACGAGGCTGAGGGCCTGCTAGTCGAAGAGAAGAAAATAAACACGAAGACCGAACGTCTTCTTGAGGAGGAAAGAAATAGGACTGAGACTATTGCTAGAGAGAATCACTTTTTCCAGCTAGATGTAGATCGTTTGACACGAGAGCGAGATGCTGCCCGCGAGGAAAGGTCGATTAGTGCCTCTGGTAGGGTAGTGATTGGGAACCTAGAACAAGATATCAGGAATTTGAAGGTCCAAACGGCCGCTTTGAAAAATGTCAACAAAGAGCTGACTACGGGGAATGACGCTTTGAAGAAGGGCGTTAATGACATAAGCATGGAGCTGGGCAAGGCCAAAAAGTCGAACAACCATCTTTCTCAAATGATTGATGAGTATCGGTTAGAGCTTGCTCGGCTAGGAGCGGCCTCTTCTGAAGATATCAGGAAGAGGGCTTCCCAACCTCGTTTTACCAATCAGCATGAGGTGACTGAGTACATGATTATTAAAGAAAGTAGGGTACTAACCCTGATTGTTTTTATTTTATTCTCGATGTGTCCTTGGATTATGTCTGCCATCTCAATTCCACTTGTGTTTGCTTTTGCTTGTGCAGGCATAGAAGCTAACTTACAAAAGAAGGTTGCAGACACCGAGGCTGCAAGGGACGAAGCTGCCAATCAGTTGGTGCTTGAAGCCGACCAAAAGTTGTATTTTGAAAGGAGAGCAAAACAATTGTCGAAGGAACTGTCCGAGGAGCAACGACGTCGAACAGATGATGTGAACAGGCTTTCCCGAGAGCTGGAGTTCGAACGTAAGCGTCGCTCGGAGGATGTGCAGAGGAGTGTTGAGGAAATGACTGCTGAACGAAATTTTCGCCTCAGGTGCCAGCAGGACCTTAGGAATATGGTTACTGGCTTTGCTCTCATCAACCATCAGTTAAGACATGGACGGGCTGTCGAAGAACTGCTTACTCGATCTGCATTGACTACCTCCCTAGCTACTAGCATGGCCTGTCGAATGCATGTTCGGTCTCTCTTTAGAGCCATCGACATTGAGCCTCCTACCTACGGGGCTGTTGGTGCAAGGGATGCTGACGCGATACTTCCAGGCGACGAATACTTGCTTCCCCAAGAGGTGTTTGTAAGGTTAGCTAGGGATGAAGCGCGAAAGAGAGGGCTGCTTGGGAGAATTCCTGAAGACAAAGGTCCCGATGATGATGAAGGTGATAGTGATGGTAGTTCGGATAATGGCCACTCAGGTGACTCCGAAGGTCATCCCAAGGGGAACTCCGAGGGTGATTCTAAGGATGGTTCCGATGGTGATTTGAAGGATGATTCGAAAGACGATCCCAAGGGTGAATCGAAGGATGTTCTAGAGGATGGTTCGAAGGATGATCCGAAGAGCAATCCCCAGGATGATCTGAAGGATGATGTTTTAGCTAAGACTGGCGATCCTGCTGATAATGCCGCACATGATCTTGGCGACGCCGAAGTGTCGAGTACTAGTGGTGGTGTGGTTGTTAACTTCGATAAAGGGAACAGTTATTTGTTTCAAGAATCCTCGGCCGCGTACACTGAGGAGAGCGAAAGTGAGTCTAAGCCCATTAGGGAACTCACTCCTTCAAGGCAAGATCACTCTGGCTTTCGAACTTACGAAGAGGATCTGGAGGTTGAAAAAAGTCTTTGGGATAACATGAAAGGTTTTGGAGATCCCTCCCCTCGTCACATTGTGCCATCTAATGAAGTTTCTCCCATGTTATAGCAGCGAAGCTTTTGCTTTTTCCTTTTTGTTTTCTGATGCAAGAATTCTTGTACTTGGCATTTTCCCATTTTCTGTGCTTGTAAGCTGTATTGACTATGTCTATGAAGAAGCCTTTGTTGTTTGATTGGAGTTTTATTTTCCTTTTTGATTTGCATGTGTGCTGAGAACTTCGTGAGTAAGTATGCTGTTGCAATATTCTAGGATCCTAAGGGTACTCGAGGTGCAACTCCAGGGCTTACTTCGAGTGGGAGATAGTAAACCAAGCTAGTGGGGGCTTACAGATCACCCTTCCCAAAGACTTTTAGCTACTTGCCTGTTTTAAAGGAAACAAAGGCTATCGAGGCCATAGGTACCCGTTTTTCCTTGGTATACTGGGTGGTTATCGAGGATACAAGGTATCCTTCGGGAGAACATGGTGGTGTCCTGATAATCCATTTGCCCCAAGTACAGGGAAGAACTTATGGTGGGTAGCAACTCGATGTGGGAGTGCCGGTCAAGGCTGGAGCTTAGACATGGTACTATTCTCCTGTCGCGACCTAGAATTCGACCCATATGTTTCTCGTTAGCCCCTCCTCGAGGCTATGTTTTAGTTTTTTGGAGGAGGTCCCTCGGCTGCGTAATTCGCCTACCATTCCCGTGAATGAGGGCGAATCAGCTGCCTCGGGGTTCCATCCACCTTTAAAGGTAGATGTTAATCCCATTTATCGACCCCTCGACGCCTCAGAAAGAGAGGTCCTCGTGGTCGTGTGGTAGTGGGTCCAAATGTATCATTAGCTTATGTAGCCTAGAGACAATGTACCCACCGCTAACGTGGTGTCTTGTGGGTAGAGGACTGTGTCATATAGCTCGTAGGGCCCTTACAGCTTATATGAACATCAGCTCTGTGCCTGCTATTCGAGGTCTTTTAATGTTTTGGCGTCTAGGCCTTGGCTTTAGAGCCTTTTATTTGCGACGAGGCACTAGGGGAGATGGCGTCATAGCCAGTTCTTTTTTGGGGCGTAAAAGCCTTTGCAAGTGCGCCTATCCAGATGAGGTTTTTTGCCCGTTCTGGTAGGATCTAGAGTTTGATTTGAAACAAGATGCATCGAAGGGTGCAACTTTCATTTATTTAGATATTGTTTTCCTTAAGTGTTGCTTACATAAAAGGTTCTATTTAAGGTGCTTCAAGTTCTTTCCCTCGACTGGGGTTCTTAGCTTTTGACCTTCGAGGTTAACCAGGCTGTATGTGTCGTTCCCGAACGCTTTCTCGATTACATAGGGACCTGCCCAGAATTGCTCCTGCTGGGCGTTTTTGTCTCCGCTATCCAAGCTAGGTTCGCTTGACCATTCGTTCGGAGTTGGGATGCGACTAGTTGCAACGAGGAACTGCTCCCTGTTGTCAAGGTAACGACCTTTCCCCTTGTTGACAGGTTGGGTGCCTTGTTTGCCGGTTGCTGAGTCTTTTATGGTCGAGTCTGCCATCCCTGCTTCGACTTCAGCTATGAATTCCTTTATGTTGGCATCCGTAATTTTTGGGTGCTTGGCCTGGCTCGGGCAATCCTGGCTTCCTTCTCTTGTTTGGACATCTATCTCGTTGCACATACGAGCTTCGGTAGGGTCACCTGGTATCTCTGCAATCCCAAGTGGAGTAGGGAATTTGATTTTTCGATGTAGCGTGGAGGCTACACCCATGATTACACAATAGCATTGTAAGGGGATTCTATATCGACCATACAAAATGATGTTGGTCGTTTCAGGCTCCCTACATGGATCATTAATGATAGCTCTCCTCGTGGTGTCGAGGGCTTCCCATTGAATCCATAGATGGTGTACGAAGAGGGTACCAAGGCAATATTCTTTTCGAGCAGCTTATCGTACGTTCGCCCAAAGAGTATATCTACGGAGCTTCCTAGGTCTACCAGTATCCTTGACATAGCTGTCTTTTCGATGTGCAATGTAATGACTAGGGGGTCATTGTGCGATCTTCCTTCGTTATGGATGTCCGCTCCAGAAAAGAAAATTGGTTGTTTCTGCCACTCCTCGAGATGTCCTTTCATAGCTACGCTGAATATTTCCTTTCCCTCAAAGTCTCTTTTGTGAATTCGGTCTGTCTGGATTCCTTCGGGGCCTCGCCTGCAGGTGTCTGCGTGGACTATGGAGTTGCAGTCGCTAAACCTTGGGATGTTTCGATCAATTGTTATGACATATGCCTCGTGTTTTGGCTCCTCCTTCGGTTGAGGCTGGTTCAGGGGTGGCTTTGGTAGCTCCAAGAAGTGCTTGAACTTGTCCCTGGTGATGAAGAAATAGATTTGATCATATGCTGTGACGCAGTCCTCTGTTGTATGTCCATAGAATTTATGGAATTGGCAGTAATACCTGGAATTCTTAGTATGCTTGGGTTGATTACCCCTATTCCTCGGGTACCTCATTTCGCTTGCAAACTCAGATTGCTCGATGATCCGAAGAGCTTCTTCGATGGATACACATAGCTTCGGGAGCTTTCTGTCTTGGAAATCAGGGAATCCTGTCCGAGGTGTTCCAAACTTTCTTCCTCCCTCTTGCCCTCGTTGGGTGTTGTTTCCTTCGAATTCTCCTCGTGAACTGGCTCCTCTGCTGTCATTGTACTTTTTGTTGTCGTGGTACTTGCCGTCACCAAATTTGCCCTCGTTGCCATACCTGCCATTGTCATTCTGCCTCTCTCTCTCTCTCTCTCTCTCTCTCTCTCTTAGGGATCCCTAGATTTTTCATTGCCTGATCGCGTTATTCGAGTGATAGATTATTTATCGAATGGACCTGCTTCAGAATGGTCTCATTCCCCTGAGTTCCATGCTCCTTAATTTCCTCCAATGTGATTCGCTCCTTCTGATATTTTCGGAGATCTTGCTGCGTCTCAAGGTATTTGGAGAAGAGCCTGTCGTACAGGGGATGGTTTTTGTCGAGTGCGTTCAGGAATGCTCGTACTTTGTCTTTCTCCGAGGCTCCATTTCCCACCTCTACGCACTGGGCTGTCCATCTGTCCGTCAAGCTTTTGGTGGATTCTCCTGGTCTTACTATGATGCTGAACAATTTCTCTACTCCTGGCTTTGATGAGTTGTTGTATAAGAAATGTAGTATGAATAGGTTTTCGTACCAAGCCAAGGCTTCCCCTTTCAAGATGGAAGGGAAATACTTACAAAGCACCCCGTCTCTGTCAGCATAAGCTAGGAATACTCGTAGATACATTTTGATGTGTAAAGTTGGATCTCCCGAACCATGGAAGATTGATGTAAAAGTTGGCATGGTGCATTTTACCGGAATGGCTTTAGAGAGAATTTCGGGACTTAGCGGAGAGCGGTTGACATCATTTATCGCCTGCGTCAGCTTTATCCTATCACTCGATTGAATTCTGTTATCTAATAGTTCAGCCCGAAGTGTTTTGATTTGGTCCAGCATTACTTGCTGTAATGCCTGTGTTTCGGCGTCCTTCCTTGCTTGTTCAGTTTCATAGACCAGGTGTATGCTATTCCCCTTCGGACGTATACTGGGTTCGGTTCTTCTGCTTGAGACTACGATTCCACGGCCCTTGCTGCCACCCTTGATCTTGGTATGGCTCCTCGATGCAGAGTGTCCCTTTGATTGAGATATGGTGTGTGGGCGAGAGTGTCCCTCGCTGCTTCCTTTGTAGTTTGAGGCCGACTTCTCTGCCGCTTTCTTGTTTGCCTCGGCCAGTTGCTTTTTTAGTTTTCTTATTTTCTTGTTTTTTAGAATCAACTTCCTGAATTGTGCAGCCCTCGCCGTGGCGTCTTCGGCGGGTTGATGTGCTGGGATTGCTTCATTCGGGATGGTGTCTTCGCCTTCGTCTTCGTCATTCTCTCCATCTTGTTCTTGTATTTATTGTCGAGGTAGTTCTTTACCCTATGGGAACCCTTCTCCCTCTGGACCTAGATCCTCAACGTGCACCTCATCTTCGTTTATGCGTTCCCTGTGCTGGACTGTACTTGCTGCCACCTCTGGCGATAGTCCTTTGCTTGTTGAGAATCTGGTATTGTGCCTCGAGGAGCCCGTGCCCTGCCTCGAGGAACCCACTCTCTGCTTCGGCATCTGATCGGATTTCGAAGTCATGCTGATTGTGACCTGTAAAAGACAAAAAACCCGCGAGGTCCAAGGCGGCTACTGCAGTGTACTAGGTCTGACATGTATGTATGTCTGTTGTAACAGATTTTACCATGCGAGATTTTAGCATGGATTGTACTCGTTTTGACCAATCCCTAACTGTAATCTGGTTTTGTCCAAATCTACCTTCCCAACTGGGAGGTTTTGGCGAACCGTCTCTTTCCGAGTTTTATGCTCTGAGTACGAGAGTTGTGAAGTTTATTTCCAAATATAGATTAGGTACTAAGAAACCCCAAAGTAACCCTAGGTTTGTTTTTCTTAAAGTAGTTGTAGAACAAGCCTTTTAGGGTATTTTCTGGAACTTTGAAGAAGTTTGATATGCTTTTGATTAGATCTATTCGTTTCAAAGCTTGTATTCTTTGAAAAGACATTGATCCTATCATACTAATGATTTGCTCAAAAGCCCTTGAATATGCTAAAGCTTTGAAGATCTTTAGACGTCCAAGGTGGTGGAGCTTGAAATGAAAATATGGTGAAAATTCGCTTTTGAAAAAGAGCTTTTTAGAAAACCTAGAAAAAATTTCCCAAAAAATTTGAAAACCCTAAATCACAGGCAAACCCTAAGTTATTTTAATCAGTCCCTGTTTCTAGCGCCAAACTGTGTGAGTATAAAATCTGCATAAGTACTTTATACTCTACAACAATCAAATCTTAACCAAACCAAAGTTTATTTACGTATTGTGCATAGTACGAAGACCATTAGATCAATATCGAAGATCATTTCATAAACAAATAACAAGAGATAAAGTATAACTATGAATTGTATTTCTGCCTAACCAATACATGGATATGATCCTAAGGAGTTTGAGGAGATACAAACCTAATCCCACTCTCACCACTTAGGCTACACCAAAAATCCAACCCTTACAAAGTTTCTCGAGCTCGCCTTATATATGCAGAGTCTGAGTAGTTTACAGCTAATAAGACAGACTACTCAATCGTAGCGGTGTCAGAGCTTGTCGAGTAAGGCGGTTCCTTCGGTGAGATCCATCCGAAGATGTCTTCGCACTTCTTGTCCTTCGACGACCCGTGCGAGTCTTTCCTCGCCGAGTTCTGCCTCGGGGAAACTCTGTGGCCTACTCCCGAAGTACGGTGGTTTGTCCCTTGGATGGATTAGCTCCTCTAATTCTGACACGTGTCCCGAGGGTGTTTTACCCTCCACACTCGTGCTTTCAAAAAGACTGGATCATCCCGAGAGGAGAAAGAATCTCGTTCGCGCACTGTTAGCAAAACTTCTAAGGATGACCGCATAGCTCTATCTCGCACGGCCCAAGGTGTCAAAGGGAATCCCAAATCGAATCTTGAATTGCGGAAAAGTGCTCGCACTTCTTCCAAGACTTCCGATAAGTTGCCATCCGTGAAACTTCTCGGTCCTCCTGGCGATAAAGCTTCTTCAAGAGGCAAATCCAAGGTGGAAGAGTATGCGGTGAACGAAGAGAGATATCCTGAGATTGTGATATTTTCAATTATGTTGAACAAGATATATATTTCAATTTAATGTCGATTATTAATATATAGAGGTAAATTAGTTAATGCGGGACTTGAAAAATGTATTGATATTAAAATGTGGAGTTTATTACTATTTGTAACTGGCCCAAATTGGGACTATGATTTTTTTATTAATATATAGAGTTTATTAATATATAGAGTATCAATATATGGAGTTTTTACTGTACATTGAAGATGAACAAATTCAAACTTCAAATAGAGAATGTCAAATTCATTAATTCGTTGAAGCACAAATCAAAATGATAGAGTTTGAACTTCGAAATACACATTATGAGATAACCAATATTAGGTTTCGAAATCTACATTCTGTTTGGGAGAAACCAAATTTAGGTTTCGGATCCTAAAGTTCATATATGACTGAAAATGAATTAAGGTTTCCAAATCTGGATTCGATAGAGCGAAAATCAACGTATGATTTCAAACTTTAGATTTTGTTTTAACAAAACCTTGGTTAAGGTTTCTAAACAAGAAACACATATTAATCTCATAAAAAATGTTTGGGGTCGAACTTGAGAGTCCATGTGGCCAAGAGACGTTTCCACACCTTTTGTCCTTGACGCACAAGCTACATTTCCCGGTTCACATAAACCTTTAGGAAACCCCAGAGTCTTTTCAGACCTTTTAGAACTCACATGTTCAAGACACATTGGTCTCAATTCTCAAGTCACTGTTAGCCAACAAACATAGTTTCAAACTCAAGTTTTCTCATTGGTCACAACTTGATTTAAGTTTCAGACCGAATAACTTATAGATACAAAAACCAGATTATGTTTTCGAAATCAAAGTCAGTTTTACCAAAACCTACATTGAGGTTTTGAACTCTGAAAGTCTATAAGTAGAGATAACATGAATATGGTTTCGAAAAAAATGTGATATCGCATTCTAGATGTTCATATGTAAAGAATCAGATTCAGAACTTCGGTAATCAAAGCCAAGCCATGATATAGTATTCGAACTCAAAAAAGCAGTATATCGAGTCTACACAACATAAGTGTGAGTCACGATCTCGATTACATTTAACACATACAAGTACGTACCAATCAATCCAACAGAGTTAGACAAGGTAAGGCGAGACACAATACTGTGATGGATTAAATCTCGTAATACTACCGAGACAACATCACAACTGTTATTATCCAACTCGCAGGTTTTAGGAAAAACCTTATATCACTTAGAGACGGAGAAGAAAAGAAATCTCTAAGCAACATGGAACGTCATAACTACAACAACAATACCGCAAGCGATAAAGTGGAGTTATATCTTAAGACACACTGATCACAAGTGATCAATTCATAACGTAAAGCTCAAGCATTAACTTATCTTTTTATCTTTTGTAGCACAAGTGTAAAACATAATGGAATCGCGTTATTTAGATTCACTAACCTCTTGAATGTGAAGTCGTATGCCTTCGTTTGATCTTCAGTCTTCTTCAACTTTTCAAATAGTGATTCTAAATCCTACCAAAATCTTCCACAACCTAAAGCTAACTAATGATGACCTTACCTAATGTGTGTTGTTTAGTGGTCGAGTTTTGATCACTAAAGTTGACAACTAAGCTTGACATACCAACAGTTAGTGAGGTTGACAGAGCCATGCTCTAACACAAAGTTTCGTAAGCTAGTCTGAGATTTCACCTAGAATCTCCCTGAGACAAATTTGTCCCAGTGTTCCAATCCAAGCCGAAACGAGACCAAGATCTGAATGACTACATTGATAATAACTTCTAATATGTTTAATTTCTAATGATAATTGTTTTGGATCAGAGCAAACACTATGATCTCCAGATTGTAGAGAATTCCCTACAATGTAGGAAAGGTCAATTACTATGATAGAGGACATCTCTACAATCTAGGGAATTTTGGAATTTCCCTAGTTGGTGCTACGCATATGTAATACCAAGTAGAGATGACATCTCTATGCGGGGACTCAGTCTCCGCATTGTTTTGGTTGGCGGAAACTAATAGTGCACCATGGTGCTTGCTCTCCGTAAACTGGTCTATTATGGGGATTTCCATCCCGGGTCACCTTTACCGTTTTCATTTCGATACTCCAGTCGGGATCTGCTGAATACTGACATAGGGAAAACATTGTACTAAAAAAAAAAAAAAAAAGACATAGGGAAAACAGAAATAACTCGGGGGTCGGCTAAAGTCTAAACGGGTACACTCACTTTTGATAGGGGCAGATCGTTCAGGATTGGTGTCGGTGGTAAGTGAGTTACTGAGTCACTGGCAATGAAATGAAGACTCTGCTGGTCTCTGAGTCCATGACACTACTTTTCTCCCTCGAAAGTAGCTAGGAAGAATTATTACTACTCATATTTCCCTTCATCTTCTTTCTCATCATAATCATTGCAGTGAGCTTCAAGTACTGTTCAGAGCTGGGTTTGACTAGGTTAATCTGATTCAATCTCAACAACCTCATACTCACATCTCTGGTTCTCTTTCACCCTAAAACCCTGAATTTTTTCAGAAGAAAAACAAGTTTATGAGCGAGGAGGAGGTGGAAGCAGTTTTAGCTGGCATTTGATGGAAGTAATAATCCCTTACTGGGGGGGCTTCAGCATCACCATTTATCTCATTGTTATAACACTCACCCTCACTTCTCAACTTGTTAGGGCACAGAATGCTGCTGGTGAGCTTCTAATCTAACCCATTCCCATATTTTAAATTCGTTTTTTTGAACTAATTCACTGAATCCAACCACATTTTTGCATATATACACACCTGCAATGTCTTCGTTTTTTATCACTACAATTTTAATTGAGTGTTTAAAAGTAACATTTTTTTCCTGAAATCAACAGCATTATGCCCCACTGGCTGGGGAATTGGACCTCACAAGAACAAATGCTTTACACTTGTACCAAAAGCCGGTTCTTGGGACGCCGCTGAATCTTACTGTAAGGACGATTATAGAGGTCATTTGGCTGCTGTCTCTTCGGTTCAGGAACTAAGCTTCGTCCAGGAGCTATGCTCCGACGATGAATGCTGGATTGGAGGGAGAGGTTTCAATTCTTCTACTGTAGGTTTTGGTTGGAAGTGGTCTGACAATGTCTCATTTTGGAATGAGTCTGCTTTTGTGGGTGTACCGCTGTATTCAACTTGTACCAACTCATCATCATGTCGAGGGATTAATCAGACGTCTTCTTCGTGTTTGTTGGTGACCAGTAGCCCTCTTGGCGTTGTGGTCGAGAGATGTGATGAAACAAGGGAGTTTATTTGCATGCTTCGCTTAGGTATCCATTTCTCTAATTTTTTGCTGCTAAAGGTATCTTAGATCTCAAGTACCGAACTAGTTTAAACGAGCGCAAGTGATCAATTAGTCAAACTACAGGACATAGGCAGTAAGGGTTCCCCCATTTAGACCGTGTAATGGTTGTTGAATTTGACAGGTTTAAAATGGTGCTCGTTTATGACCATAACTTGGCTTCTCAAAGTAACATGGCCTATAAGTAATCTATACGGGGCTGGCTTATGGGTTAAATGTTCTGAGTTGTAGTTTTCTTTACACTGGTGATGTGCTCTAAAACTGAGAAGTCAGAGGATCGTAACCATTTTAGCTTGAGAAATAAATGGGAGCCAGAACAAGCTTAAAATGTTGAACATAAAGGCATTTATTATGAGTTTCCTCTAAATATATTTTATCTGTGGCGTTTCAAATGCTAGAGATATTTCCTTTCCCTTCTATAGCATGTCGTTTTCATGTTCTATGGCTTTCTAGTTCTGCCGAGTGATTGTTTGTATCTCGAGTGATTGTTCAAATTGTTTATTATCCTTACTTGAAGAATAATGTTTTTGTATCAGATGTGAAATGTTATCAAGGACACTGCCACAAGGAATATTTGGTCATTCTTTCAGTTGTAAGTGCCTTGATCCTTGTCACAATATTAGCTGTTGTGGTATGGCTCCTTGTCTACAAGCGTATCAAGAGACGCAGAAGGTCGCACAAAGTGTCTAATCCTGCAACACATGCTTTAGTACCTCCGTCATGGAAGGTTTTCAGTAATGAAGAGCTGAGGTCCATTACAAAGAATTTTAGTGAAGGAAGCCGGCTTCTTGGGGATGCTAAGACAGGTGGGACTTATAGTGGA
This sequence comes from Papaver nudicaule, assembly GCA_023529015.1. Taxonomy (NCBI): domain Eukaryota; kingdom Viridiplantae; phylum Streptophyta; class Magnoliopsida; order Ranunculales; family Papaveraceae; genus Papaver; species Papaver nudicaule. The sequence continues at coordinate 2,735 of JAJJMA010196117.1, read as the reverse complement.
GTTCTTCTCGATGGAACGAGGGTAGCAGTTAAGAGGTTGAAGCGGTCTAACTTTCAAAGGAAGAAAGAGTTTTATTCTCAGATTGGAAGGGTTGCAAGACTTTGTCATCCAAACCTAGTGGCTGTAAAAGGATGCTGCTATGATCATGGTGATCGTTATATTGTTTACGAGTTTGTTGCTAATGGGCCTTTAGATAGATGGCTGCATCATATACCAAGGGGTGGTAGAAGCTTGGATTGGGCAATGAGAATGAGAGTTGCCACTACACTTGCTCAAGGAATTGCGTAAGTAGAAACTTAACCTTATCCTCAAAGTAAAGATATATGCAGTGATTTCTTGACTCTACTTATATTGGTCAGTGTTTTTCCGTCATTGTTTCATTTGGATAGTGGCGTGGCTCAAGCCATTTTGTTGGCAGGCATATTTTTTAGAGCATTCGGGTACCATTATGATATGTTAATGCCACATGCTTTAGGAACAATGGCTACAATATTACTTCACTTTCATATTGATATTCTGTAAATTTTCATGGAAGTTAGGATCGTCTTGCTTCGTAGCCTGAACTTACAGCATGAATAAAATACAAAAAGATGAAACTCATTCTATAAGACTTATTCTTGATAGTTTCTCAAATAGTATTTCATTCTCGAAAGTAAACTACCCAAATTTGTGCAAATGGACTCACAGAAAAGCTAAATGAAGTGTTCTGTCCTTCTCGGTTCCTTTCACCTCATATTATTTAACTGGGTGACTTAAACGATAAAATTCACCAAATGCAAAAATAATATGATTAATAAGTTAGATAATTGGATTTTGATTGCTCTATGTGATGGTTAGAAAGCGATTTTATATGGTGTTTATGTGCATTCATATTTGCTCATTAATCTCATTCGTTTGAGCACTTTGCATGTATGTGCCAACCAAACCAGGTTTCTGCATGACAAGGTGAAGCCACATGTCGTCCACCGCGACATCCGTGCCAGCAATGTATTACTTGATGAGGAGTTCGGGGCACACCTTATGGGAGTGGGGCTGTCAAAGTTCGTACCATGGGAAGTGATGCATGAAAGGACTGTGATGGCTGCTTCATATGGCTACCTTGCTCCAGAATTTGTGTACAGAAATGAGTTGACGACAAAGGGTGATGTTTATAGCTTTGGCGTGCTGCTTCTTGAAATTGTTAGTGGGCGTAGACCTGCCCAGGCAGTTGATTCAGTTGGTGCGCAGAGCATATTCGAGTGGGCCACTCCATTAGTGCAGTCTCACCGCTACCCAGACCTCTTGGATCCACTAATCACAGACATTCCTGAACTTGGGGTCATACAGAAGGTGGTGGATCTTGTATATGCTTGCACACAGCATGTTCCATCTGTCCGCCCGAGGATGTCACATGTAGTTCATCAGCTGCAACAATTGGGATTTAAAGTTACCAGTACTGCTACTAATACTATCGGTAGTGAGACGGAGAGTAGTGGTGCAAGAACAAGCGCTGTTGACTCTCAAATTCATTCACTGGAAGTAGAAGTTAATAACAGTTTAGTTTAATATTCAGTTGCTCTGTTACTCTTTTAAGGATAATATAACCTGTTTCAGTGTAAATTACTAAATTGTGTCCGACTGTTTATCTGAGAGGAGACATAAAACTCACACTGGATCCTCCAAATGCAATAGTAGCAGCCAAATAACATAACTTGTAGGGGCTAAATACCGGCACAGGCATTTAGGCCGGCCACGCTGAGCATATCGGCCAAGGTAGAGCCGGCTACACCCCGAATCCCAAGAAAAGAGTGCAACTTAGTGTAATAAATTGGGATGTATAGGGTCATCCTCCTCGTGATCCGTAAACCTCATTATAGGGGGAGAATGAGCCATATGCCACAATGATACCTAATTAAAATTTAAAGTTTATCCTTTTCAAGTGAACCTTTGCATGAGAGTAATTTATCTTTTTCTGCTTAACTTAATTGTATACAAGTCCTATCTACTACTCTATAATTTGGATATTTCATAAAAATTATTTTCATGTAAATTACGGGGATTGGACTGAGTCTATTCTATTCGGGAGAGATTTGTCAGGAGGCAAGTTTGGTCCTATGTGTATCAAAAAAGAAAAAGGTTACTACCTGGGATCGTCCTCAATTAAGGCTTACACCATGTTTGTTTTTTTTTACTGAATCTGACTCGACTGGGTCTGACTCGACTGAGTCTGACTTGACTTCACTGACTCAACTGGATCTGACTCACTCAGATCTGACTCAGAAAATGTGTTTGTTTTTTGAGTCAGATCTAACTCAACTGACTCAATTTTTTTTGGACACAAAATGACCTTATGCACATATCCTTTTCTTTACCTTCATTAATGCCTTTAAACTGAAAACCATACATAGTACAATTGTTACTAAACAAATCAGCTTTCGAAGAGAAAAAAGAAGGGGCAGTAAGATAATGACCACAAGAAAAATGCCAGGACAAAAAAAATTCTTACCAATCTGGAAGACTGTCACCGCTAAGGATATGATTCTGCCATTTCACAATCTCTTCCTCCCACCACTTGTAATCTGAACATCAATTGCAAACATCAATTTTGGGTACTGAATTACAGATAACCTCAAAAAGAATAACTTTAACGTAGCTTTAACCATTAAAAGTACTAGCTGCAAACAGGGACCTTCCCTGTTAAACTAGCACAGGTTAGTGATCCACCAAGTCATGCATTAATTCGATTGAATGCTTTA